>CM019756.1:4171468-4333110 GCA_009761765.1 Phenacoccus solenopsis
AAATTATACAATTT
The DNA here is from genome assembly GCA_009761765.1 of Phenacoccus solenopsis. NCBI lineage: Eukaryota > Metazoa > Arthropoda > Insecta > Hemiptera > Pseudococcidae > Phenacoccus > Phenacoccus solenopsis. The sequence continues at coordinate 4,171,483 of CM019756.1, forward strand.
ATCCAAATAAAATGAGGATCCAAATAATTCGATTGATGAAATGCCAGAAGGGGAACTTAGACAAATCGCTAATGAAGTGTGGAAGAAATTATTAGTATCTGTTGTGAAGGTCATATTATATTTAAACAGGCTGTGGACGCTTTTTTTTAAAATTAAACCTTATATATCAGTGTTTCGTAATGAGTTGGGAAAATTTAATGGTAATGTGCCAAAAATTGAGCTTTATAATTGTGACCAATGGGATACGTTGTCCTATCCTGTGCCACAGGTTTACCATGATCGGGTAACTAGACAGATTAGAGAAATGGTTGAAAATGGCATAATCGCGAGTTCTACATCGCCCTATTTAAGTCCATTGGTCATTTCGGTGAAACCAAACGGTGATTTACGCATATGCATTGCCGCTAAATCATTTAATAAAATTGTAAAAAAACAAAGTAATGAACCTCCTAATGTATTTGATACGGTAGTTAACTCTAAGCCAGACAAAATAATATCAACATTCGATTTTAGTCAGGGATTTTTACAAATTCCAATTGAGAAGAGGTAGGAAATTTTTTAGCGTTCAATTTTCAAGGTCAAACCTATCAGTATAGGAGATTACCGTTTGGCACTGCAGTAAGCTCGAGCGTCTTCATCAATGTGGTGAACTCAGTTCTTGCGATGTGATAGGGAGTAATGTGAGTGCATATGTAGATGATCTTATAGTACGTACAGACTCGTTTGAAAGAAAATTTAGAATATATTGTTAAGGTTTTATCGCGAGTTTTAAATTCTGGCATGACGTTGTCGATTAAAAAAACGAATTTCTTTAAGCAAAAGGCTAATCATCTAGGTTTCTCGATAGGAAATAATGAAATCGAACGTGGTGATAAAAGTTTTTCATTTTTTGAAGGGTTCGAAAAAAAGATTTTAAAGAGTACAAAGCGTCCTTTGAGACTGAAAGTTAAAGACATTAAATCGTTATTAGGAAGTACAGTTTATTATTCTATGTTTATTCATGAATATACGGAATTTACAAAAATTTTTAATGACCTCATAAAAATACAGATGGCTCGGTGTTGTGGACAACTGAGCACGATGAGGGTTATCAAAAATTAAAAAATGCATTTATGAAGCCGATGACTCTGAGAAAGCCAGAGAGAGGTGAACCTTTTAATCTCTACTTAAAGTTAGGTGAGGGAGAGACATCTATACATGGTACCTTAACTCAAATTAATAAAACTTCTGGAGTAGAGAATGTTGTGTTGTTCATTAGTAAGACTTTAACGACAAGCCAAATTAAATATACTTTTCATGAAAAATACTTATGTGGACTATACTTATGCTTAGACAAAATTAAAACTTTGGTTCACGGACAAACAATTAATATCAGTTCTCAATTTGAGAATTTATTAAAAAAAGCATATACTGTCGCAATGTACAACCAAAAAGTTAGTGGATGGGTACTGTTCTTCAGTTCTTTTTTTTTGGAGTGCACGTTGACAGGAAATACGAGTAGCATTATGAATAAATTATGTAATGATAACATCCCAGAAATAACGCTAAGCAGTTTCTCAACGGACTCAATCTTAGATGCTAAAATAAAATGTTTAGATTTAAATTTAAGTAGCGATGAGGAGGTTTTTAGAGGTATAGAACGTATAAACATCGAATTTGAGGCAGATGTACTGAATCCTCACGTTGATTATTTCGGAGTGAGTCTGGAAAATGGAATGAGAGAGGCGCTTACTAATTTACCAGTGCATCAGAAAAACGATACTCGCATAATCAAGGTAATTGAGGCACTAGGTAAACCTAACCACAAATATCATAATATGTTCCGTTTTAATTCGACAGATAATTTATTATATCGTGTTTTTCGTGATGAGGATTACGAGCTACCTGTATTGCCTGATCATCTTATTAATGGCGTAATTCGGTATCTTCATTCATTCTATTCACATCCAGGGTCGAAACGTTTAACAGCGATTGCACAGAGATTCTTTTTGGTGGTGGAATATGGAAAAAGGGATTAATCAAGTTACGAACAAGTGCAAAATTTGCAAATTAAAATAAGGTATCAAATCAAGTGCATATGTCAGAATATAAGTCTATTGTTAAAAATTGCAAACTGGGTGAAATGGTAGCATTTGATTTATTTGGACCACTACCAATTTCTCGAGGAGGGGTATCATCGATTTTAGTGGCTAGAGAAATAGCAGGCGGCTATATTTGGGCATTTAATTTGAAAAACACCACTGCCGGGAATTGCTCAGATAAACTTAAAATAGTAATAAAAGAAATGCGGGATCGTAATTTTAATGTGAAAAATGTTCTGAGTGATAATGGAGTTCAGTTTAGGAGTAATACGTGGACTAACACTTGTCAAAATTTAAATATAGTGCCTAGGTATACAAGTATATATAATCCTAAGTCAAACCCTACAGAACGTGTAATGCGTGAATTGGGAACCCAACTCCGCATTCACTTAAATTCATGTAATGGTGAACCAATAACGGCTGATTCACACCGTCGCTGGGCAAATTGTACTCGTGATATAGTTAATTGTATTAATGATAAACCTCTTGAGCATGGGTATAGCCCTAATCAAATTTTTGGAATCACTAGCCCAGAGAAACCCTTTGAGGGAATTTTGGAGGGGAAAATGCCTAATATTGATAAAAAAATAGAAAAATTGAGAACTCAGTTTAATTTGGAAAGTAGCGACACGGCTGGAAATGACGAATTTATTATGAGCGACGATCGTGTAATAGTTTATACTGATGGTGCTTGTGTTCGTAATGGTTCTGAAAATGCGTGTGGCGGAGTTGGTGTATGGTTTGGCGAAAATCATAGGGAAAATATTTCGAAATTACTCAATAGTCCTAAAATTACTAACAATATGGCAGAGTTAGAGGCGATAAAATGCGCAATTGAGGTTTTAAATAAAAACAAAATTCAGAAAATTACTATAATTACTGATTCTTCGTATGCTTCTGGTGAAATTTTACGCGCTATGAATACTAAAATCATATCTAGTAAACAAAAATTTGGTCTCGAATTAAATTATGAGTTGATAAATGAAATTAAAGAATTGATTCGTGAAAATAATTTAGATATTAGATTCGTTTTAATTAAGGGTCATGGATGTGATTTTGGGAATAAATCAGCTGATTTTTTGGCAACTCGGGCTATAGTGTTATCAGAGTGTGATTTATTAATTGATAATTCCAATACCAACCAAAATCGTTTCGAGGTTTTCCTTAGTTTATATTATAAGCTAGAGGACTTAAAAAAGGAAATTAAATTTAATAAAAATCACGAAAAGGTAACATTTTATATGCCAGGAGAAAAAGTCTACATAACGAAGCATCCTACCTCAAGTTTCGAAAAAGGAGTTATGGGAAAGTTATTTCCGAAATACGATGGTCCATATGTAGTGAAAAAAAAATTAGGCCAAAACGTTTATTTAATCGCCAATGAAAAGAACCCTGACCTGATAAAAGTAATAAATGTATCACAAATGTTTCGAGATAACAACTCAGAATGTACGTTAAATGCCCTGGATGTGATGCGAGTTGGTGAAGAGGTGATTATGACTGTTGATAATCCGAAAAGTAAAACAAAACGTAAGCGCACTTGGGATCATCCAAAGAAACAAAAGAATGAGTTGTTAATCACAGTACATATCACTAAGGAATCCTTAAGTGAACGATTTGTAAGAGTGTTGAACACAGAAACGAAAATAGAGAATTTCTATATCGAATATATGTCACGATTACCAAGAACGATTAATATAAAGCAAAAACGCGACGTGCTCCTCACAGATGTTCGTATACCTTTCTTAATGCGTTGTAATATTCATAAGTGGATTATAAAACAAGACGAAAGGTCTAAGCTCGCTTTTGAACAAGCAAAAATACGTCATCCAGGGGTTAGACAAGAGCGAGAGTTCACTTTTAAGAGTATTAATTTTGAGGAGTACTTTAATCAAAATGGTGATACTGACACAGAAATCACATATCAGTGTGAGAATTCAAGTTCGCTTAATGAGAGAGGTTCTTACCGAAGTAATCCTCATTACCGACGACGTACTCGACCTGATCGGGGCTAACTTTAGCTTGACGACGTCAGGCGTGTATCGAGTAATAGGAAAATTTGGTAATTAACTTCTTATGGAGTTTTTTTGTTGTTTTTTGTTTTTTATTGTAAGGTGAACTAAATTTTTTTTTTTTTGCTTTGTTCTTTATGTTAAATTGTTTTTATATATATATATATGGAGGGCATTGGAGTGGTTTGATGACTGATGCTTGCTTGGTGTACCTTGTCTTACATTGTAATATGGTATAACCTTTTAGGTGATGGGTTTGCAGCTACAGGTCATGCTATAGTTCGTGCCTCGTTACTTATTAGTAAGCGAGTGGATCCATGACTCTGGGTTACTACTCAAATAATCGGTTTGCTGTAATTGTGGGACTTGTAAAGGAGTTTCCGCACCAGGGGTCGAAATTTCCTATAGCCTGTCCTTCCATTTTGGGTAGGTTAGGGTATATGAAATTTCGAGGGGCAAATGTAGTGCGTAAAATCGGCTGAATTAGGAGATAGGTACCTACTTATTTTCATTTAGGCGGTGTATGAGTGGGTGGTGAAATCATTATGAATATCTGATAAGAAACGAGATGTGGCAGCATAAGCGACAGCAAAAAGTTTCGATAGTCAGTCGTACTCTATATCATATTGATACAACATTTTTGTTTAATTTTCGCTCTTTTTCTTATATAAATCGTAATATTGCATTTTTTTCAATTCATTTTTACTCGTAAATTTTTCATGTCATTATGTACTTGTGTGGCTTAACTTATATTACACTTTTCTAAAAAAAAAAAAAAATTTTTAAAGTAACTTTTTAAATCGCATTAAGTTGCCTTTGCGGAGTTTTGTTTTGTGAAGAGTTACAACTACCTCCATCCTGTCTACTGCCAATTTGCACCAGTCAAAGTCACCTATGTAACCTTTCAATTTAATGGATCATGAACCCCGATTAATCATAATTGTCGCATGAAGATTAACTTTAATACGGAAATCTACATTATTGCCTACCAGCATACCAACGTTCATCAAGAAAAAAAAAAAAAAAAAAAAAAAAAAAAAAAATTTTGTTGTTTTTATTATTCATTATTATTTTTTTTTCTCTATTTTTCATGGCTAACATATGTTTTCTTTTGTTACATAAAATTTCATAACTTCATCGTTTCAATGTGAGCTGCAACCCGGAGAACGCGTTCTGCGGAGCTGTAGAGACAACCGTGGTAATGTTAATTTTTCTTGTTGTTCAAAATTTCAAACCAACAGGTACGTGATATTTTAATCATATGCTTGCACCTATGTCTTATGAATATCTGGAAGTATAACATTTTTTGTTTTCTCCTTTTTTTTTGATTATTATTTCCTTTGCATGCCTTTTTAAACCAATAAAAAAAGAAAGTTTTTCTACGGTGTGTTTGCCGTCCTTGATATTTGCGTTTTATTTTAGTAACACATTAATGAACCTGAAATTACGTATTTAAACTAAATAAATCAAAAAGAAAAACGTGTTGATTGAGATAAAATTTGTGTCTCATTACATTTTCTATAAACTCGGTTAATCGACAAGATTTGGCATCCCTGGTATTATTATGCTAGTAGTAACATATCCATGTAATTATTAGTGCAATTTTATTGTTGCTGCGATTTTACGCGCAGCAGCAGAGGTCCTAGAATATTTCTTTGGAGAACACTAGCCAAAAGTGACTCAGTTTGAGAATTTTCTGTTGCTACTTGTAAGTAAAAAGTCTTATTATGCAGGTACGATGCTAACAGGTTGCACATACTTGAGGGAGAAATGTCTAAGTAGCTTATGAATAAGCCCATTGTTCCAAACATAATCGAAAGCACTACTAACATCGAAGAACACAGCTGGTGCATAATATTTTTCTTCCAGTGCTTGTGATATTACGTTGGCAATGTGATGAATTTGTTCAATGGTAGAAGGAATCATGTTTTTCTCAGAGATGACAGTGTTACCAGTGTTTACTAGTTGGTTACTTGATAACACTGAAGTGTGCGACGAATACTTTTATTGATTTGAATATTGAGTCTAGCAGGCGTCCGTGTCATACGATACTCTTTAAGTTAAGCGCTTAATGAGAAAAACAAAAATGTATGCGTTCGGTGTGTGTATCAACTACCGAACGGCCAAAACCTTATGTAGTACTTCGCACACCAGTTTATCTGCGAGAAGCAGTTGGGAAGCGAAGCATCACAACAGGAATGAGTCTGCTGCGTACAATTTTCTCAAAAAATAATTTGAGACCACTGGTAACAAAGATATAGGACGGTATGAGCTAGGCTCCTCCGATGATTCGTCCTATTTTAATATAACGATCATTTTAGCTTTTTTCCTTAACAAAAAATATTTTGTGTAAAATAATAATCTTTATTTTTTCAAATTAAATATTTATTCGTTTAAAATAAGTTTGATGATTTGGAAACTTTCTTCGAGGCATGGAAGATTCAAAAACAGTCAGTGATCCGGATAAGGGCTATATAGACAAAATTTACTTATGAACTCATTAAATTTTATTTCATAATAATGTAAAGCTATTGATGTTTCCTGAAAGGGGTCCAACAAATCCTAGAAAAAACCTGGCTGGGATTAAAATTTTGCTTATAATCTCCTTATGGTATACTAAATAGAATGCCCTCTGAAAGGCGTAGATACTAGGAGGATCGAGGCAGTCCAGAAGGCGAATAATCAGGACGTTCGTTGAATCGATCCCCCTGAATGACATGCCAATAATATTTGTGGGAATTGCTTCGAAGCTAATCAAGTTATGAGTCAAAATCTCGAAAATTGCTTCAAAATGAAATATAGTCAGGAGTTTGTCTGCCAACGTACCCTGATGAAGCTTGAAAACAGTAGCAGGATACTGCGCAATATCAGAGGAAGTCACGATAGTGCTGGTAGTAGCACCGTCATTCTATCTAGTGGTGAGGTCGAAGAAAGTCCTCCATGCTACAAAAGATAGAAATTCTCCCCGGAGCCTCATCAGATAGGTGAAAATGCACATGAAGGGTATGAAGAGTTGATTCATGGAGACCTAGACCCAAAGATGGAAGGAGCCTTGAAACAGGGACGCACTGAAGGGGGAGGGGGGAGCTTCCCCCCTTGGCTTTTGGAAAGTTGGTAAATTTCGAGTTTTAGCATAAAGTTGGTAAACTTGACCACTTGCGCAGTATTATTACAGCTATTTTAAAATTTTTTGAAGACTAACAAGACTGTGACATCGTATTTAACATCTTACTTTCGTGGAGCAAAAAAAAAAAAAAAGGTCAACAGTTGGTAAAATTTCATGGTATTAGTTGGCAATTTTTGGTTTTCTCCTCCCCCTCCCCCTCACTGAAGAAGGTCCTCGGTACGCCCCTGCTGTGAAATATGGTAGCAAGCGACAGAGATGAACTGGCTTGTTAATCCATGACTTGAAAAGTTGATGCATACGGAGGCATGGGGATCTGCACTTCCATTTAATACAGATTCAGCGGGTGGGTGCTTCAACGACTTTCTCTATGATATCAGAGGGGCACTCAGTTCGCTCTGCACACATTTTGCTTTGCAGAATGACGATGCCCAGCGGCAAATTACTACGTTCGTGGCTATTAAACGGGTGGCTTTTACACCACCGAATGCCGTTCGAATCGTTCAAATTTGATAATTATGGGCTCATACAATTACCGCAGGTGAAATTTTGAGGACAGCTTGAGGAATCCTAAAATGCTCAAATTTGACATGTATATCAATTTATATGATTTTTGGAGCTAAGTACTCTACATAATTACAAATCAAAATGGATAACTATGACTTTATAATACTCAACAAAAAAAATGATTTTTTAATACTGGCATTTTCAATTACCAAGATTATTACGCTGATTTTACCTTTAGATTTTCTTTAGTATTTTTCATTTTATTTTAAAAAGTTCAGGAAATTTTTGAGAAACTTGAATAAATTTCGAATCAAAACAATTATGCTGTGTGACTTGAAACAAGTCTAAACCATGCAAGGAAGGTCGAATGATACAAATTTTCACTTTTCATGTCGGTTTGAGGGAAATTAGATTTTAAGTCATGTAAATTTCTCTGTTGTGTATTAAGCAAATCACAGGAAGTTGAAGTAATTTATCACTGTTTATTCCGCTGTTTATTATTATGCGAATCGAAAAGCGTAACTCAAAGTTTTGGGGAGAAATCGAAGCTTCTTGCTAATTTGAAATTCATTGAACGCTTTCTCACGAAACTTTATTTTCTATTATTATCAAAAGTTTAGCACATTCAATCTGATCATATTTAGAGTTGTTGAGACAGGGGTTAAAAAGGAGTCTTCCGAACTCTTAAAATCGAACACTGAAAAACCTAGAATCTTCTCATATTTCGTTGAAAATTAAAAAGTAGAAATAATGAAGGAGAAGAAATAGAAACTAATTAAAAAATGAAAAACTCATTAAATTATGAAAGTATCTTAAGAAATATCTGAAAGTAATAAAATGCGGGGGAAGAAGAAAAGTCCAGCATTAAAAACATATCAAAGAATTTTAAATTGCCAAAAATCGATAAAAGGAAGAAATGAAAATCCAAAATAAAGAGAGAAAGGAAAATGCTATTAAAAGATAGATAATAATAATAACGAGGCAGTGTTTAAGATCATTAAAAAATGTTAGTTAATGAAAAAGTCCAAATTTTTTCTTAGTAAAAAAAATTTATAAATATGCAGCAAAATGATGAAAACAAATCGACATAATCACGATGAAAATGTCTGAAAATAATAAAGTATATAACAAAAGAAACAAGGGAAAAATATGTAAATAAAAAATGTATCGAAATATGAAAAATATTCGCTCATCGAATAAAACAGTGACATAACTCAAAAATAATTTTTTCGAGTTGGACATCCTTAGAGAGCAATTGGAGCCAGTTTTTAAGTTTCAAATGGTACGTATAATATTTCATCTAAATTCTAATACCTTATGATCATACATATTTAACGTTGTACTATTTGAAATTTGAAAATAGCTTACGAAATTGTTCCTCGATGAGCAATATCAAGAAACTTGAAAAAATTTTAAAAATGAATAATATTTTTTTATTATTGAAAAAAATGTATGTACTTAAAAAAAGTACCAGAAGCAAAAAAAAAAGATAAAATGTAAGAAAAGGTCTAAAAATGAAGAAGAATTATTTGTACGAGTATGCAACTAAAAAAAAAACAAGGTTCAATATTGTTTAAAAAAAAAACACGCACATTGAAAAATTTTGAAGATGAATAATGTTTTTTTTGCAAAGAAATTATCGCTTAAACTAAACGAAGTAATAATAAATAAAAATCGATAAAAATAAATTATAAAAAAAAAGTTTTTGCAAAAAAATGTATAAAAAAAAATAAAAGTAAAAAATAAAAATAAAAATAAGCAGCCATGCCGCATTACTGGAGCTGAGTTTTTAATGGGCTTGTTTTGATTTAGTAATAACCTTGCTTAACCGTTCATCACTACAGGCCACACCCAATACCAAGTCTGAAAACCCCTACCCTATCCTTTCCAAAAACACTTAAGAAGTTGAATTTGGCACAAATGTAGTATTTCTTGCCATGAAATAATCATGCGAACACATATTTCTCAAATTATAACTATTTGAGGGTCCTCAAATTATCTTCAAATTTTGTAAATCCGCCATTTTGGATCCATTTTGACTCAAATTTAAGTGGTTATATTCTGGTCACAAACTAATCCTACACACAAAGTTTGACCATTCTAGGCCGATTTGGTGATGAGATATGGAAGATTCATGAAATTTCCTGCAGCAATTTCCCCTCCAAAAGCCGTTTTTTGCTCTAACTCCCCTCCAAAATCACTGAGGAAGCTAAAATCAAAATACGTTTGTCACTTGGGCTCATTTTATCATATGACACAGCAATAAAAAATTTTCGACCCCTCCTGTACCCCCCCACTATTTTAGGTTGATAACCCCCCTTCCCCCTCCAACATCATGTATGGAAGTGAATTCGGGATATAGTATACAACTTATCCCCAATAACCATATGAATTCATATTAATTACATTTTTACCAACTTGAGGCTCCTCAAGCTCTACTCAAAATTTTGATAATCCGCCATTTTGAATCCATTTTGATCCAAATTCAAGAGGTCATATTGTGGTCACCAACTAACCTCACACACAAAATTTGACCTCTTTAACTTGATTTGGTGGGGAGATATGGAAGATTCAAGAAATTTCATGACTCAAAACTTCCTCAAAAAGCCGTTTTTTGATCTAACTCCTCTCAATATGCACTTAAGAAGCTGAAATTTGGATATGTTAGTATCCGTGACTCACTCTTTCATATGAAATCAAAAACGAAAAATTTGAGCTATTTGCCCCTTCTCCAGCCCCCTCAAAATTTGAGTGATCCGCCATTTTGAAATTTATCGAAAAAACAAAAAAATTTTTGCGCATTTTCAAGAAGAGTTCCTCACCAAATTTTGAGCGAATTTTATGAATACTCGCCAGCGCTACGCGTGGGGAAAAAAAACGCAATTTCCTCAAAAACTGGTTTTTGCTAACTCTCCTCAAAATGCACTTAGGAAGCTGAAATTTAAATATGTTGGTGTCCGTGACTCACTCTTTCATATGAGATCAAAAACGAAAAATTTGAACTATGTGCCTCTTCTCCAGCCCCCTCAAAATTTGAGTGATCCGCCATTTTGAAATTTTTCGAAAAAACAAAAAAACCGTTTCTGCGCATTTTCAAGAAGAGTTCCTCACCAAATTTTAAGCGAATTTTATGAATACTCGCCGGTGCTACGCGCGGGGGAAAAATATATATATATATACCAAAAAGTTGGACATTTGCCAGATGATTACAAATGGTCTGAAACGCAAAGATTTAAAGACCCCACCCTCCCCGACCTTATCTTCCCAAATCAGGTAGGCTGTAATAGCTATCGTTTTGTTAAAAACTCAGCTAAAAAGACAAAAAGGAGAAAAAGTCCTTGTAAAATAATGATATCAGAATTCCCTATTCCTAGGTGGTGAGCGTAAACTACGGTCGTTGAAGGTATAACCTTCCAAAAACATATTTTTCGCAATACCTCCTCAAGGTTTGATCGTAGGACAAAAATAGTCTTTCATATAAACATTTTTTTTTCTGCAACCCATAGATGGGGAGTTAGAGGTGTTTGAAATGTAGTACTTTAGGAACTCCATTACAGTTGATTCTATGCTTTGCGACTTCATGCATACGAATTAAAAACGCATTTATGACGACTTCTGAGTACATTTATTCTTACTTAATCATGACCATGTGGAGATCTGAGTCGCCTTCTTTTGTAGGTAGAACGTGTGATACATAATATTGTGGCGTATTAATTCAACGCATTTTACTCGTTTAAAAATATTCTTACTTTGTTAGGTGTGTATTTGAGGGTGAGGGGTAGGAGTTCGGATCTTCATAGGTCATGATTGGGTTGGTATGTAGTCATAAGTCGTTGTGTACGCATTTTTCTTTCAAATATGATTAATGAATTTCAATGGAGCCCCGAAGTACTATATTTCAAACACCTCTGACTCCTCACTAATGGGTCATAGCAAGAAAATATTCGTATAAAAGTTGTAGGAAATTTAGTGTAGAATAACAGTCCACGACCTATTTATCCCCTATGATCGAACCTGTGGAGATATTTCGAAAAATCCATGTTTTAGGGAGCTGCTCCCTACATGTTTATGAAACGAAATCTTTGTTGGCAATTTTTCCCCGTAAGAAAGTCTAGATGTACTGGGCTAACTCGACGGTTGAAAAATCCTTATCATTGGTCCGACGCCTTCGTTCAGCTCGTAAAATCTTCTCTCGCGCTCGTAAAGCGTGGCACGTGCCGCATCGTCGACGCGAACAATTAAAGAATGAACGACGAGCGCGACGACGTTTTTTGATAATCCTTTAAGCGGACGGAATTAGCGACGGTGTGAGGGGGACGCGAGGCCGACGAAAAGTAATCTTCCATATCTAAATTATTGGCCGTTACCGAAATCTGGGCTTTTGAAACTCTTCAAAGTACCATATCACGAGGTTATAAACGGTGGCGGGCGGCCGACTCTCGGCAGCCGAAAAACCGAACCTTCGTCGTGTCCTATTTAACTGCTTTCATTCTAAACTATTCGCGAAGTTTTCGTTTTCCTAGTAAAAGTTGCACTCGCCATTGTTTCCATGCGAACATTCTTTTCGGCGGCAAGGTACTTTGCGCAGTTTTCCAGAGAATTTCCATTTTTATGACGGCGCCAAAACAAAAACTTCTCAACTCCGGTGCTGCGCTCGTTCCTCCTGTTTTATATGGTCTTTTCGGCGGTGGTTTTTTTCCCTGCCGCTCATTTCGCGGATACGGACGTTTATATATATTCTTCTGTCTTTTCGCGCGTGTATATATAAAAAAAAAGAAAAGGTTGAGGTCTAAACATAAAGATCCTTTTAAAGTCTAAACTTAACGCTATAAATCTATGTTAGCGAGTTATGTTAGTTAACTAAGAAGTCGGGGTTAGTTAAGAAAATTTCTTTTTTCTTTTGTGCGATTTTATTTCCCTTTTTTTTTCCTTCTCGTTCTTCTTTGATTTTTGCTTTCTAAGTCTCGCGGGAGAGCAGCGTCGAATTCGCTGCTCGTATTCTTCCAGCACATTAAATTCAGTTCTTCGTGATTTAACAAATGAAATCAAATACTTCTTATAATAGTTAGGACGAAGTAAACGATGTTTTTAAAAAGTTTTTCTCAACTTTGAGAAACAGTAAAAATCTCTAGTTAAGAAATAATTCTCGTTCGGAGGAAAATAACGATTTCAGCTTAATTTTTGTACCGTTGACAGGTTAAGATCGTTATCGGAATTCAAAGCTTTTGTTTAATGTGTATTTTTTCTTCGGCTACGTTCACTCCGGTATGCTATAACGATTTAATTGATGAGTTCGAGAAGATTTTTCTGCAGTTTGTTTTTAAATTATGTGCTGAGTTAACGTTAACGCCGGCGACGGGCACGCGATTTCTTTACCTGCAAGTTTGACGTGAATTATGAGCTTTCTCGCGAGTCGGAATTTTTTTATTTCCGTTCGCTGGAGCGTCGCGAAGTTCGGCTATAAATGTGATTTAGATCGGCGGATCTCGAGTGCTCGGTGTAATGTAAGAGACGATCATCCACTCGGGCTAGATGGGTTGGAGTATCGTTTAGTTGTCTTGAAATCATGTCTGTAATGCTTAAAAGACGTGACTGAGAGCGTGGAAGCGCGTAGCAATGCGAATTCGCTCGTGATCTACTACTCAAAGGTTGATGAGTCTTATTTCTTCAAGTTAAAAAGTGTGAGCAGCTATATTACTGGAGCTAAGTTTTAAATATAAGCATGTTCAGAAATACGAATAATGTCGTTGATTCTTATGATCTTCAGTTTCTTGAGATGTTAAAATTGATCTTTTCAATCGTATGATCTATGATGTGATCTAAGATCTTTTTTTTTTGATAATGGCTCTCTGTTCCATTGTCCTCAAAAATCCGTTTTCTTTCTCTAACTCTCCTTTCATTTCATTTCATAAGCTTGAAATTTGGATATGTTAATGATTTTATTTAGCTCCATCTTATGACACCAGTATAGTAAATTTTGAAACTTTAACGGTCCCGCCATTCGCTCTTAAAATGTGAGTATCTACTTCAAATTGGAGTGAAGCATTATTTTGATTTGAATCGAATTCAGAATTTGAAAAAATCATAGCTCCAGATTTTCACATGAACAGCATCTAAACAAATTTTGATTGATTTTCATGCGAATCATTATAAGGATAGATGAAAGTTAGACATCTTCGTATAACTACTTACTAAAAATAGTTCGAAGTGCAAAGTAATACTCCAGCTTTCCCTTATCACAATCAGGTAGATAGTAATAGTTATCGTTTTGATTAAAAACTCAGCTAAAAAAACTTAATTACTGGTTTTGAAAAAAATAGAGGAATTTTCGAGGCAATTAGACGTGCATGAAATTTTATAGGATTTTTAACGCCGAAATTCCTAGTCATGTTACTACCGTTGTTTTCAATTTCAGCCAAAAGATTCCTTTTTAAGGCTTTAATTTTAAAGAGAATAGCTTCGAATTTGCGAAGTAAACGCGTAATTCGAAGCAACCGAAGAATATAAAATCAGTCGTAAGTATTAATAGAACTTCTACGGTGATGCTCGCCGGTAAAATCCTCCTTCGATGAGTGAATTATGCGACTGACGGCGGCTTGGCGCAGCTAAATGAATTGCCTACGGCGTTTCCGTTTTTGTCTTTAATAATACTCGGAGACGGTGTTGATAAAGTTGCCTAACTAATTTGCCGTAAATACGTGGGCGAGTTGGCAGCAATGAAAATACCAATTCGTTACGTGTCATTTCATTTCGGAGGACGCATTTGGCGTTTTTTTTTTTTTTTTTTTTTTTAGGCGACTATTTCATTCTTCACTCTCTGTCATGTTACATCGTTTTTAATCATTTTGGAATATTTTTTAGCTGTTATGATGTTTTTGATAATTTTGAACGTACATAGTTTATTTGAGTCGTTCTTTCGAATATTGTTTTTGGACTATTGCTTTACATCCTAATCAATTAATTCCTTCAAATACATTCTGAAATCAACTGGATAGTTGAAATCTCTGAAAGACTGGAAAGAGGTGTCTTCATAATAAGAATGATTCATAAAAATATTTTCGCTATTCACTGTATTTAAACGTATTGAATCTACCAGAAAGCCTATCACATTGCAACTTATAAAACTCGAAAAATTTAGTTAAATGTTATTCTTGTGAGGATCTAGAGATACTTTTTTTAGATTTTTGATTCGCCTCAAAATGTTAATTTACTAATATTTTGAGGAAGCCTAAAAAGATCCACAAAGCCTAAAAGTATTTGATCAGGACGTCATATTGGAGTGAAATGAGAACACCAGTGTCTTTTCCTAAGTGAAGTTAAGGACAGGGGCGTAACTAAGGGGGAGGGGGGATGGGGGGAGCTTCCCCCCAGGTGTTTTGAAAAGTTGGGAAATTTATAATTGTTCAACGCTGAAATTGGAAACTTGAATTTCTTTTAGGAAAATAAGAACACGAATAAATTCGAACTAATACTAACTTATATCATGTATAGCGCACAACCAGGGACGTAGCCCACTTGGCTTTTGGAAAGTTGGTAAATTTGGAGTTTTAGCGTAAAGTTAGTAAACTTTACCACTTGCGCAGTATTATTACAGCTACTTTTAAATTTTTTGAAGACTAAAAAAAAAGTTGGTAATTTTTGGTTTCCCCCCCCCCCTGAAGAATGTCCCCTGGGTAAGGACTTTTATTGGGTAAATCAAGGCAGGACGTTTAATGAGTAGTGCATATCCTCTCATCAAAGATACTTGGAAATTTTAAGCCTTGTATAACTATAGAGCTTATTGAAGACTAGGCTATAAACTCTTGAATTTGGATGGAAATGGATGGAAAATAATGGATTCATTTTTAATTTTTTCACTCCTTAAGCTCTCCTCAAATATTTACAATCCGCCATTTTGGGTCCCTTTAGACCCAAATTCAAGGAGTCATATTCTGGTGCCAAACTTACGCGATACACAAAGTTTAACCTTCTTAAATTGATTTGATGAGAGATATGGAAGACTCAAAAAATTTAATGACTCAAAGCTTCCTCAGAAAGTCGTTTGTTGCTTTGACTCCTTTTGAAATGCACTTGAAGAGCTTAAATTTGGGTATTTTAGTTTTCTGGACTTACCCCTTTTTGTAAGATCCTAAGCACAAATTTTGAGGTAATTGCCCCTTCTCCAGTCTCCCTCAAAATTTAAGTGATCCGCCATTTTGAGATATATCGATAAAAGGAAAAAGTACTTTTTCTGTATTTTCAAGAAGAGTCTCTCACCAAATTTTGAGCGATTTTCATTGATACCCGTCTGCGCTCCGCGTTGAGGGAATATGCAATATCATATATATGAATATACGTATTCAATATCTTGTGGTGCCCTTGTATATTTTGAACTATGAGGCGCCCAGACATATACCGGGTACCACAAAGAAAGTGTCTTTTGAGGATTCCATATCGAGCACCGCTAGGTATATATACCATAAACTCCAGTATTTATAAGGGATTTAATTTTTAAGATATAAATATAGTCATTGTGGTGCCGACCTCTAAAACTTCCTCTGTGGACCAAGAGGGGTGAGACGATCATTTTCTGATAGTTTTTAGTTTAAAAATCTTGTGGCGCCCGATTTGGGCACCATAACGTTAAAAACGGGCACCATAATGACTTCGTATGCTTAAAACGGGCACCACTATGACTAAAATTATACCTATATATACATAAAAATCATATAAACCGAGATTATTTCTATATATACACCGTTATTGGGAGATCATGAGATTCGTTTGCCGGATCTCGCAACGTTTTACATAGCGCACGTTATTTGCGAGATCCACTACATCGAATAGACAAGTTTTCAGCCGGATCTCGGTTTAGCTATGATTTACGTACCGATATATTTTGTGTATTTCTTATATGTTCGACAGTGAAAGCGAGATCCGCCCGATTTTTTACTCCCCTTTATGACACCAGCGTTGAGAGGATCCGGCGTTGCTAATGAGCCTTAATTTTTTTTGTTGTTCATCATCATTTTTGAAAAGCGCGCATCATATATAATTTAAACTTTTCATTTTCATATGCTCATTTTCAAATTTTTGCACCAAAAAACTGTATTTATCATTCTAATCACAAATCTTGCAAAATCACAAATCGGATCTCGCAATAGTACATTAACAACTATATGAAGAGCCCAATTTCAAAAGGTGCCTTCTCCAAAAATTTTTTTTTTCAAAAAAACGAAAACAACTTTCGCATATTCACAATTTTGTAAAAAATTTTATCGGAACCGAATAAAATTCCAGAAAATGGGTTTCTTTAAGTGTTTCCTTTCGCCAAAATTTCATCATGACAGTTGTGTCTATGTATCTCTATGATGAAGTTTGGACTAAGCACCTTTTGAAATAGTACAAATTTTTTTGCCGGCTTTTTTCGTGAAATCTCGGGGTAAAACGTAGTGCAATTACCAGAATAAGTACCTTTTGGAGTATTCGTGTTTTTTTTTTCACATTTTCACTTTGAATCTGCAGCCCAAGATTGATTGGATCATGATTTCCAATCTTTCGTACATAAATAATATTGTGAAGTACTCTCTTCTCTTTTTGATCGTTCAAGTGACAATTGAAGTTTTTCAAATTGACATAATGCTACAATGGCGAAAGTAATCATTACAAAAAATATAGGGCTAACTCACTTAAGTCAATTTCTCAGAAAAGAAGACCCCTTTCGGAATGTTGATAAAAAAATAAGGCGATTTTAAATTGCCTGGATGGCTGTTTTTATCATCTTTTCGACTGTTTGACGTCCTTCGCTTCGAAGAGACTAACCTAGAGCGCCATTTTTCATCCTAACCTCATTTTTCATTTTTTTGGAAAAGGCACGTTTTGGAATTGAGCTCTTCATATATATCAAGTTATGATGAATCGCAAAGGTTTAAAAACCCCAACCTCCCAAACCCGACCTCTCCAAATCAGATTCGGCTGTAATAGCTATCGTTTTTATTGAAAACTCAGCTAAAAACTCTGTATGGCTGCGTACAGCTTCTGAAAAATTTAGAAATTCGAAACCTTCGTATCCCTTGAAATTTCAGTACTCTTCTTTGAATCCTAGTCAAATCGCAGCATATTAATCGATGATTACCTTTCGTTTTTATTTAATGAATCATATGTATTAGTGAAATTAGTATCGGAATTCGTTATTTCAGCATCATTGATGTCAACTTAAATTCAAGTGGAAAATTGGCGCTAACGAGGTTGTAAATATTTCAGTATATTTTTACCTACCGATATTTATACATTCATGAAATACCTATCTTTCTTTTTCAATTTGAGACTTCGACTAATTTTAAAATTTTCTCTCCTTTCTCTTCAACTTGTGAAACCGTTCCTTGCACGTGTAATGACTTTAATTTTATACCAGAAAATTCGCGTAATGAACGAATTCTGTGCACGACCGATTTGTCGTCGATCGTTGAAGCGGTAAACGAGAAAAATGAATTCAATTTGTTTGATTTACCAAGTGATGGTAGGTTTTCCCGTAACGAATTTCGGAAAGTTGACATTGACAATCTATATTGGGACAACGAAGAGGTAAACTAAGGAGAAATCGAACCTAGAATTGGCGTGTTTTTTGCGGCCTCGAGAACGGAGTTGACAAATATGGTAAAAACGTTAATTCGCGATTTTTATACAGTTGAATTCATCATCGTTGACTTGGCGTAGACTGGTGGATGGGTATAGATTATCGTTTGAATTGTACCACGCAGGATATGAACTTGATAAAGTCGGTAGCGTAATTAAGGGAAGACCAAAATAGTCCACGGCCTCTTCAAAATTTTGGGATTTCTCCTCCAGCCTGACCACTGGCTTACCCAAGAATCCAAAATATACATTGAGAATACTGAAGTGACGGAAAAATGTAGTGAGTGAAAATGCTAACCACAATGATTACGAATAATTAAAAAGTATAGTATTTCGGTGACCCCCTTTGGGCCCTGCAAAAAAATCCTATGCCACTGCGTAACGTGGACGCAGAAAAAGCTGCTGAAGGTTATTACAAAGTTCGCGTTCATTAAGGAAGAGTTTTTTAATAACCGTGAAATATGTAGAGACTAGAGAGTTACACGTACGTGTAATTCGCCGAATATGCTCGAATAAAAGAGAACACGGTTCCGGTGAAAACGAACGCCGAATACGCGATCTCTTTTCATACCCTTCATTTAAAACGAACGAATTCGCATGTAGAAGGTAAAATTTTCGCGTATGTTAGGCGCGTATATCGAGTACGTCGGCCCGTCGAGCTTACTCGTAAATAAAAGTTGAATTAACAAATGACTGGCGCGATGAAATAGCAACTTCAGACCTAGCTATTTACCTTTTGGGTTTTTCGACGTTGCGAAAGTTTTTTAATTACCGGAGATGGTCGGCATTTTCTTCGCTGTAGTACGAAGCGTAATACCCCGATCGGGTAAAACAAACATTTTTCAATTAGACCTTAATTACCGAAGAATTGCGCCGCGTGAAGCGTGGAAACGAATATTTTGACTCGACGATTTCAATGGAGTACGATAGAGTTTTTTGCACGCTCGTAGATGGTAGTGCAGGGTTCTTATTTTTATTTTATACAGATCTTACCTTTCATTGTGCTGGCGTAAACGATCGACGCGTTGTGCTTCATTTTATTTTAGCGAATCAAGACTTACTATTATCGAGTTAATTGAACGAGTTCAGTCGGAGGTGGCTTTTACAGGTGCATTAGTGTATGGTGTAATAATATGGGATTGTCGATTTGTAATTATGAGTAATGGTTTTGGGTCAGTGGAATTTGCAGCCTTATGGTTCCAAAGTTATTGTACAGTATGTCTCTCATGAACAACAGACGTTCATTTTGAATGGAATTTCCCATTTTGTAGATGAGGACAGTGTTGTAGGAACGAACATAGGTCTGTTCTTGTTCCTGTTCTCATTCCTGGAAAGACCCAGTCATTTGATCCTGTTCCTGACTTGTTCTTATTCTCAATGTTTCAACTGTTCTCGTTCCGTTCTTCGTTCTTTTAATTCTTTACAATGTTGTTCTCGTTCTGTTCTTTGTTCTTTGAATCCTTTATGGTCTCGTTCTTGTTCGTTGTTCGTTCTGTTCTAGTTCTTCAACTTTTTTTTTGTTCTTTCTTTCTTTTTTTTTTTTGATAACGTGTTTACAGTTAATGTTGTTGTTGAAATTGAAAATTAATTAATTGAACCTAATAATTAAAAAAAAAATACTTTTATGGGTATATATAGCACTTGCCTGCTTTCAAGTATAAGTTTCTTATTTTCTCTTTCACCTCATGATATTTATTAATTTTATAATAAATCATGAACTTTCAAAAGAACGAAGAACAACAAAAAATTACATCGTTCTTGTTCTTGTATTTGTACCTTAACATTGTTCATTAGTTGGTTCTCGTTTTGTTCTTTGATCTTTCAGTTTGAAAATATTCTGTTCTCGTTCTGTTCTTTGTTCTTCAGATACATCACTTTTATGTTCTCATTCTTGGTCCTGTTCCTCAAGAACAATGAAAATTATCCGTTCTTGTTGTTCTTCGTTCTCGTTCTTTGGTTTGTTCCTACAACACTGGATGAGGAAGGGCGGAGGTTACAGCTTGAAAAATGTTTGGAACCACTAAAAAAAATAATAATTTTGCTAAATCTCAATGATAGTGAGAGTAGAGTAATTAGTGATTCTCAACTGAGTTTTGGGGTCTGGAGGATCATCGGAATTATAAGAGACGATGAAAGGGAGGCAAGTAACTCAAAATCCTTATTTATGGTTTCGTATGAAAGAATTAAAAAAAAAAACTACATGCTGCATTACTGGAGCTAAGTTTTCGATTAAGGTTTATTCACATTTGTAGGTAATTTTGTCCGATGAATTTTTCTAGCTCGCAGGCTATATCCATTACCGAGTCCAAAACCCACCTTATTCTTCCCAAAAACACCTAGAAAGTTTAATTTGAAATGTATAATATATGTATATTGTCCACAAGAATCATAGAAACGCCTATTTTTCATATCAGAGCTGTTTGAGGCTTCTCAAGCCATTAGCCATTTTGGGTGCGTTTTTGAGAGATTTTGGCCCAAATTCAAAAAATCATTTCTTGGTTCCAACTAATCCCATTTATTAAATTTGACCTTTCTACGTTAATTTGATGAGGGTATAATGGAGTTAAGCTAGATTTATGAAACGTACCTATACTGACATGATAGTCCCTCCTAAAGTCGTTTTTTGCTCTAAATCTCCTCCATACTAGCTTCGGAGGTGAAACTGAAATATCTCAGTCAGTTGGGCTCATTTTATCATTTGACACCAGAACAAGCAATTTTCAAACTCTAATATACCCCTACCTCATTTTGAGGCTCGTAACCCTTCCTTCTCCCCTCCAACATCATGTGTGGCGAACTAGTGATGAATTTGGTATATGGTATACTTTTCCCCCAGTAATCATGTCATTTCTCGCTCCTTTTATGGTCATTAAAAAAACTCATTATCAGAATGAAACTCTTAAACTCGGATTATAAAGAACTATACATAGGTATTTGTTTCGTATTCAGTTCATTCGTAAAACCTGATTTAAAATAAAGTGGTAAAGAAAGGATTGGGTGGGTAGAACTTCGCACCTCGTGCGATATAAGGACCCTTTATTCAGAAAATAATTCGAACTTCGGGCACGACTCGAATAGGTGGTAGAGGTGAAGGCGTAAATCGATGGCACAGGGACAATACGACGAACGGAATACCAAACAGCAGAATTGCATTGGCGATCGTGTCCTTTATACGCGTCTCGTCATTAAGAGAAAAACAATAAAAATAACGACTTGGATGCTGCTTCGGTGTTATCGCGACATGAATAATCATGAAGTGCGAATTTTCGATGCATTCGGCGATGGTGGTCAAATTAAAACTCCGAAGGTAGCGATGATTGAAATCGGAATCTTGAATTCATCGTTAGCATTCCTTCGGTGATGATATGCAGCCTAGTTCCATGTGAGATGGAAATGATAATGCCTCCAGAGTGCTTCAGATATTTGAAATTAAAATGAAATTTTTTCAAATCATTGTCGCCTTATGATACAGAATTTTTTATCATTTATCGTTAGAAATCTTTTCATTCCAGAAGTAGATAGTTCAAGAATAATGGGATAAAATGTGTGTCACTTCAAAAATCACATTATACGATTCGTAATCACGATAAAAAATATTGTAAAATTATGTATGCGCTGTAAAATTGTTGAACTCTTTTTCTAGAAGGATAAAAATTTCTTCAGATATTTTCGGCGTGGAAAAGAAATTTATTTGCAGGAGCATATCGCCGATATACCAACATGTTGTAGATATTTGAAGTTCAAAAGTAAATAAATAAAGTCGAAAATTTCAAATTAATCAGAAAACCCAAGAAACATCGGCGCGCGTACTATCTGCCGAAATCATACTTGCCTCTTGTACGAAATTACGTACACAGAAAAAACGGATAGTGGTCATGAGTGTTACTGCCTGTTTCATTACTGGTTCATGTACTATCAGTTTATAAAATTACTGGTTTACTAGGATTCATAGGTGTTACTACCTGTTTCGCTACTGTTTCATAAACTACCAGTTCACTAAAGTATTGGTTTACTGATAGTTATAGTTGTACTACTTATTTCATTACCTGTAAACTACTAGTATACAAACTACCAGTTCATAAAAGCTCTATTTTCAAAATATAACACGAGTAGTTCTATACGCAGTAGTGATGTTGTTTAGCATTTATGATTTCTAAAAACTTGTAGTACCTCATTTTAAACAATATTAAGTATACCGGGTGACTACTTGATTCGAGCACCCCAAGCGCAAAAATTTTTCTCTCATAGAAATAAATTACATATTTGAATGATATTAAGAACAAGAAATGGCATAAATAATATTTATTTAATGCTTAAAAGTGTTTATCAATGAAGTACACAATTTTAATTTATACTTTCATTGTCAAAAATACATATATGTTTTGAATTTATTCACTTTTTAGCTAATTTTTTCGCTTGGGTGCTCGAATCAAGTAGTCACCCGGTATATATAAACAGGTTTACAGCCTTTAAATTTAATATATCATAAGCAACATATTATGCATAGAACCCTCAGTTTAAGGCTGCAAAACCAGAACTGCAACCTAAACCCAGAATCACATATAATATAATATAATTTAATTTAATTTAGAATGTAGAGGTAGAACTGGAACCA
Source organism: Phenacoccus solenopsis (assembly GCA_009761765.1). NCBI lineage: Eukaryota > Metazoa > Arthropoda > Insecta > Hemiptera > Pseudococcidae > Phenacoccus > Phenacoccus solenopsis. The sequence continues at coordinate 4,194,436 of CM019756.1, forward strand.
CAAACGTTCATGTTTTACAGCTCTGAAAATTATAGGTATATTTGAACATAGTAAACTTCAAGATAACTTTAAAAAGTTCAATATTGAAAGCTCTGCTTCACAGTTAATGTAACTACTTACATTGTTTTAGAAGCATGTAGGTAATTAGATACCTAGGTAGGTATTTATATGTGAAGAATTGTCATCAGAAGAATGTAAAAATACCAAGATTGCGTACTTATGTGAAATAATGGGTCAATTCAAATCACAAACAATAATAATACTTATTTAAAAGAAGAAAATATTCTGAGAATCTTTACAAAAAAATATTGTGAGCCGTTAAGCACTACATAAGAGAATAATAAATATAAAAAATTACCAGTTTATTTTATTCACAATAACTCAAGTTATTATATTATGGTGAAGATGAAGTAACAAAAAATTGGATTAACCACAGATATGAATGTTTAAAAAACCTCCACTTCTTCAACAGCGAGTAGTAGAGATGTGAGAGTGATAATGGATCTCCCCGCAGAAGGTATCAGGTTCAAACCCTACCTGAGGATGAAAATTTTTTAATTTTTTTTTTTTCAGTTTTTCCTAGTTTTTCCATTTCTCGATGCATAGGAAGATTACTTTGACGTTCTACGGGTTAATTTATATTTTTTAAACCATAATTTTTTTTTTTTTTCAATATCTTTATATTAATAGGACGGATGTCTCCCTCTAGCATTTGGCAGAAGAGACGTTTCGCATTGAATGATATCAATATAGAAAGCTTATGACTTCTAGAGGGTGCCGTTGTTATTAAAAAGTTTGAAAACTTATGACCTTTTTTTAAAAAAAACTTTCAAATTCAAAAATTGGACTACATAAAAAGCGCAGTGAAAGTTGAGGCATTTCCATATCAGTGTTATTACGAAGGCACAAAATCATTTTATCATCATTTTCGTTTTGCGCCATTGTCGGGTGAACTGGAACGCTAGAATTGGGAATGGAATAGGGATGTTGAACAATAGGCTGAGAGAAGTTTTTTTAACTGCTTTTAAAGTAATTAAAAAATGAAAAAAAATGACAAATAAAAAAAAAAAAAAAAATAGTAATTTTCAATTTAATGTAAAAATTTGTTTAAAAAGTAAGAAATAAAAGGTATACTTAAACTTGCCAACCTCGATAAATTTAAGAAGTTTAATATTGGATGCTCCCTTTTCTATGAGTTTTTATGGAAAATGTATGAGTATTCATTGTTCATTATCACTTTAACAATGCTCCATTCACGAAACAAATCTTCAACATCTGAGAACTTAACTTTCAGTCATTCAGTAAAGAGATTGACTTTAGAAACAATAGGGCTCTTAAGTTCCATTCCCTCTACCTATCCTCCAAATTTAGAACAGGACTGAGACCAGTCATTGTTATCAAAGAGTGTATAAAAATTAATTTCAAAGAAAGCAGGGCGTATTTCAAGGTGCAGCTGCGCCCGCCCTAAAGTTCGTTACAAACTAAAATGCTTCCATTTTCAATACATAGCTTCATACCATAAATTTTGTGAGGGGCCAGGGTACCAGTACATTCGTACATATATGAATTTTGAGATTTTTACAGTACTTTGCGCATCTGCAAAAAATCCTTAGAATAGACTCTAAAAGGAAGCTTTCTGTTTTGTAGATTGCATATTTAAGGATGCTTCAATACAAGGCCCCAAATGTTAACAATAGGTAAAATAAATAGGTAAATAAACAAATATGATTGGTCGGATTAAGGCACTCTTGAATATGCAATCGGCGACACAGAAAGCTCTCTAAAACAAAGATTCACGCGAAACTGTAGTTTCGCGACAGGGCACACTCTTGTTAATATTATTACTAGTTGTAGTACTAGTAGTAGTAGTACTGGTATTTCACCAGTAGTAATTCGCAAATTTACTATGTAGTAAAACCAGAAGTAATTTTTTTCAGTTTTACTACCGGTTTTTTTCTGTGTGGGATAGGTGTTTTGTTGAAATGATAGTATATTTTTCCCAAAATGAAATGTGGAATCGGATTTTCTTGGAGTTCATAAAATGTTTTTTTCGAAATCAGTGTTGCTCGGAAAATTTTTCATGGGATTTTCCGTCTGTTCTATGTTTTGCTGGGTTTCATCATTACCTGAAAATAGCGTCTGCAACGAATCTCGTAGATTAAAAAAGTTAAATCCGTTTACCTTCATTATCGCGTCTATACGCGTTTACATAAGCTATCAACAAGTGACGGGACCCGATGTTAAACCCGGCGTAAAGCCATAAATTAGTAATCCGCGTTACTCGGCGTATACGTATAAGTACGTATACGCGTAGGAAAAGACGACGACGACGATAGATGCCCTAAATTGATAAAAACTCTCAACCGCATCCCTTCGGCGTACGTAGAAAAGAGCGGAGAAAATAATTCAAAAAGAAATCTCTATTGGTGGAACCGGAAACGCCGGACTCTATTGTATAAAGGCTGAATAAAGAGGATAATTAAAAAAAAAAAAAAAAAGGATAAAAAACCTAAATGAATCACGGAGATAAGGCGACCTCCTAAGTGAGACTCGATATAGTCGCCGAGCTGGAAATGTTCGAAATATTCGAACTTTCGGAGCGTATCGATACGATCTTAATTCGGGTCGACCGGAGACGAACTCCACGCTTGTAAAACGCGCTCGATACGATAAAAGCATTTTTACGATTATAGAATATATACCACTCCGTAATCCAATTCTTCTTCGCGTTGTTTAACTTTATAGTTTAAACGAGTGGAACGCGATCGCAGAGGAACGCGGTGGAGGGAAAATAAAACTTCCAAATTTACTCGTTCGTCGATCCATCAAGCGTAATAATAAAAATGAAGGAAAAACTCGTGACGAGGGGAGAAATTAATTCGATAAATTTTTCGGAAATGTCGACCGCATCGTGAGGCTACCGAGAAGTCTAGTTTGGCTGGCGAAGTGGATTAATATCAAAATCTTTGTTGCTCTGTAATATGTGTACACTATATTCGTATGTACACGAAAAGGATTCCCAGAGCAGGCTAAAATTGGTAAATTTTTCATTCGTATGGACGGCTATTCGGTAAGGTATGGTGAATAAAAAATGAAAATAGAGATTTCCGGTATCTTTTCACGAATGCTGAAAGGAACACTTCAAAGAATTATCGATCGCGTAGGATTTCTTGGAAGGTGTAGGTGTGGTTGAGGTTGTCACATAAATGGCAGTACATGCGGTTACGACGTCGACCGGTAGTAAAATCCAACGGCGGTGAAATTAGGATGAGAGAATTTTTTAATTAAACCGTAATTAGAGTCACGAAAGGAACGAGCTATAAGTGGCGTAAAAAACCCTCTAAGAAATCCATTAACCGCGTTTACAAATTAATAATCGGCGGCGTCGAGGGAGAACGACGGCGCGCGAAAAATTGGCATTAATTAAATAAAACGTCAAATAAAAATTTTCCGTGAGATGTGAACGAGCAGGACGCGTAACATTTTATTAATATTTTTTATCACGTTAGCGGATAAGGTGCAGGCATAAAGTAACGAAAATAATAACTTATTAAAGGTAAAAACCTTCGAAAGAAGTTTGAATGATAATAAAGCCCCGAGACAGAGGGACAGAAGGTGGAAAAAATAAGGGTAAAGCTCGCCGCTTATACAGATGAAAGTTTTAGAAGCCGAGGAATAGGAGAAGAAAAAAGGCTACATAGCAGTTTGAAGTTCAGTCACGTATTTTGCTCGGAACAACACTAATGTCAGTAAGACAAAAAAAAAGAAAAAAGGTCGTTCTGTGAGAATCATGAATGTGGAAATACTTCCGATGATAAAGAACATTCGCATACCTGGCGGAGCAGTTAAAACGTGCTTTATTTCTCAAATAAGAAAATATTTTATGCTACCGGCATATTAGTATAAAGTCACCGGAATCTCTATCGAGGTATGGAAAAGTACGAAATTTTACACCATCCGTCTTCTCGTCGCGCGATAATGAGCGAGTATTAACCGGTGGTGGCCCGTGAGCTTGATTTTATGTTCGAGCCCGCAACCCGAAGCTTGAGTATAAAAATTCGATACTCGCAATTGCCATTTGTCTAGGGCGCCATGTCTCGGATATTTTTCATTTTTATTACCTTAATGAAGGGTTTTGTGGGCACGAATTACAGGTAGGGGCTTAACCCAAGACCATGATCGATTCAGTATGATCAAATGTGATGTAATTAGTCGATATTCGTGGTCTCTTTTTTGAAATGAAGACTCACTGAGGGGCTCGAGTCGTTTTAGCAACGAAAATTTATTAGCATGATTTTGTCACTCGAGGAAACGCTAGCCAACAGGTGGTTGGAAGTTTTGCGTAGAAAAGGAATTAGAATTTTGAATATAAGTGTCCGCAAACTAATCGAGTTTGATTTTAATTGGTTAAACTTTTACCTGCGTAAATAATTGAATTTTAGTTTTCGAACAAGAATAAGAAGTTGACGTGCGAATTGAAAATATTCGTCGTATTTTAATGTTAAGTACGTTGAAAAGTGTCGGAAAAGTACCGGAAAAGTGCTTCCTGTTTAGTTGAATTTAGTGATGTGACACTTTCATCAAGGAAGCTACTTAATGCCTATCTTCCAAGTAATAGTGAAATATAATATAGAAATGTTGGATGAATTGCCTATGTAGATGCCTTAAAAAGTGGTACTTATAATCTTAGAATTCGTTTGTTAATTTTGGTGTTCTGCTTTATGATGTTGAATAAGTTGCCTATGTAAATGCCTGAATGTAGAGTTAATGTTATCAACACCTGTCTGTTAGTTGGGGTGTTCTACTTCATAGTGTTAAATAAGTAGCTTATATAAATGCCTGAACATAATGCAGTTGTTGTTAACACTTATACATTAGTTTTGATGTTCTACTTAATGGTGTTAAATAAGTTGTCTATGTAGATGCCTGAAAATTACAGTGCATGTTGGAGTTTATGAAAATAGCTTCTTCTGCAGATATTTTCAACATAGCTCATTTTTAGAGTAAGTTCTGTAGATTTTGTGTTCAAAAACCCTTTTTTGATGATTCTTAACCTTTAAGCCCAAATTTATAGTTGATTCTGGACTCTTACTTAAGTAAGTAACGAAAAATGTACATAATTTTAAGACAATATTGAAATTTATTTTTCTAAAAATTTAATGTTTAATGATGCTTCATCTTACAAGAATTTGGATTAACCACCAAAAATGATAAGTTTTATTGAAGACCATATTTTTCATTGGTAGTTGAAGAAAGAGTCCTGTCAGTGATTGCACGACTTTCTAATTGAAATTCAAAGCCAGTAAAATTTTTGTGATTTAATTTAGAATATTATAAAAAAAATGTAAGCAGCCATGCCGCATTACTGAAGCTGAGTTTTTAATTGGAGCTTGTTTTGATTTAAATAACCTTGCTTAACCGTTCATGATTACAGGCCACACCCAATACCAAGTCTGAAAACCCCTACCCTATCCTTTCCAAAAACACTTAAGAAGTTGAATTTGGCACAAATGTAGTATCTCTTGCCATGAAATAATCATGCGAACACATATTTCTCAAATTATAACTATTTGAGGGTCCTCAAATTATCTTCAAATCTTGATAATCCGCCATTTTGGATCCATTTTGACTCAAATTTAAGTGGTTATATTCTGGTCACAAACTAATCCTACACACAAAGTTTGACCATTCTAGGCCGATTTGGTGATGAGATATGGAAGATTCATGAAATTTCCTGCAGCAATTTCCCCTCCAAAAGCCGTTTTTTGCTCTAACTCCCCTCCAAAATCACTGAGGAAGCTAAAATCAAAATACGTTTGTCACTTGGGCTCATTTTATCATATGACACAGCAATAAAAAATTTTCGACCCCTCCTGTACCCCCACCACTATTTTAGGTTGTAACCCCGCCTTCCCCCTCCAACATCATGTATGGAAGTGAATTCGGGATATAGTATACAACTTATCCCCAATAACCATATGAATTCATATTAATTACATTTTTACCAACTTGAGGCTCCTCAAGCTCTACTCAAAATTTTGATAATCCGCCATTTTGAATCCATTTTGATCCAAATTCAAGAGGTCATATTGTGGTCACCAACTAACCTCACACACAAAATTTGACCTCTTTAACTTGATTTGGTGGGGAGATATGGAAGATTCAAGAAATTTCATGACTCAAAACTTCCTCAAAAAGCCGTTTTTTGATCTAACTCCTCTCAATATGCACTCAAGAAGCTGAAATTTGGATATGTTAGTATCCGTGACTCACTCTTTCATATGAAATCAAAAACGAAAAATTTGAGCTATTTGCCCCTTCTCCAGCCCCCTCAAAATTTGAGTGATCCGCCATTTTGAAATTTATCGAAAAAACAAAAAAATTTTTGCGCATTTTCAAGAAGAGTTCCTCACCAAATTTTGAGCGAATTTTATGAATACTCGCCGGCGCTACGCGTGGGGAAAAAAATATATATATATACCAAAAAGTTGGACATTTGCCAGATGATTACAAATGGTCTGAAACGCAAAGATTTGAAGACCGCACCCTTCCCCGACCTTCCCTTCCCAAATCAGGTAGGCTGTAATAGCTATCGTTTTGTTAAAAACTCAGCTAATAAAAAAGTTCGAAAATCTGTGTCTTCATAATCAATACATTTTCAATAATTTTTTTATCCTTTTAATTTTCACTAATGAATTTTTCGACTATTCACGCGGACGCAGTTCGCCTTGCCTGGTGAATAGACTTATTAAGCATTTATACTTGATAATTTTTGATATCTAATCCATTTTGAACTGAATTACAATATCCATGTGCAGAATTGCAAACATTTTGACAGCGTAAAAATGTTTCACATTGAAAACAAATTAAAAATAACTCAATAGAACGTAAAGGATTTAGATTAAAAGACTAGAATAATGGATAAAAAGAATCAGATGAAGAAAAATATAAATCAACAGTAGTTTATGCTTAATGGACATTATAGTGTTCTCCAACTTACTGTAGTATTGAAGCATTTGTTTACATAAATGCCTAAAAGTAGTAGAACCGGTGTTGACAGAAATACTTGTAGGTTTTGGTGTTCTGAAATTCATTTTAGTGTTGAAATGGTTGCCTATGTAAATGCCAAAAATAGTGAAACAGATGTTGATAGAGATCTTTTTAGGTTTTGGTGTTTTGAAATTTACTTTGGTGTTGATATAGTTGCCTATTTAAATACCTAAAAATAGCAAAACGACAATTTTGATGTTATGTAAATAAGCTGGCTATATAAATATTTAAAAATATCATGAATTCATGATGCAGGTGTACCAACACTGCATACTGAATGTAGTGTTTTACAGTTTTTCTTAAATGTTCGATGTATTATATGTGATATTGGTGTTTTTTTTTATGTGTAGAGTGTTTTGATGACTATTGAATGTTTTATGTGAATTATAATGTTTATTTTAGTAAATTGCATTTTAATTTCACTAATAATCGCTAATAATGTTCTTTCAAATCATTTTTCGAGGCGAAATTGACGTAACCTTCATTTGCTCTCTGTCTCTCTTTATCTCTCTAAAGAAGCTACATTTCGAAAAGCTATCATCAAGCTACTCGCGATCGAATTAATTCAAAGCTATTTCAACAATATTACATATTGTCACAAATTCCCCTCGAAAAAGCAAATTTTCCTTTCATTGTGGTAGAAAGTTGTGAAAATTGAAATTTCGAGCCAAGGTCACGAGTAGAAATTCATTCCACGCGACAACTTTCTAATAAAGTACGCTTACCTAATTAAGCTACGAAACGAATTAGCTACGAAACGAATATGACTCGAGATTGTTAATTTTCCTTGAAGAGCTTTCGCTGGTTTCTTCGGTGTCGCGTCGTCGCAAATAAAAGGTGGAGAAATGAAAACGTGAGTTTTTAATTTTTTTTGGCAGGGCGCGACGCTCACGGAACCCGTTGCCGTTTTAACAGCGTATTCTATGGTAATTTCGCGTTTATTACTAGAATAAATAAAAACCCGTTATGTAAATAAGGACGTTTGTAAATGTAAAAAAATTCAGTGGCGTAGTCGCGAACAATAATGTCGATCGTTTTAAGTATGCAACGAATGAATTTCGCAACACGACGGTGAAAAGTTTTACCCTCATAAGCTTCGGTGGCGGGAAGAAAAATTGTAAATACTACTCGGTAATCCGAAATTGCATATTTTTACGAAGGTGTTAGCGAGAATTTTTAGATATATATTGGTACGCTTTCAACGTTTCCCGCAATGTTTGTTTTATCAGCGTTGTACAGATAATACAATTATCGTACACGAAGCGAATTTTCAATTCCAACCGGGTGCTTTTTATATAAATCAAATTTAGTATTATTAAACTGTTAACCGGCCTACGATTTTTGGCTGAGTTTTCAATAAGAATGATAACTATTACTGAATACTCGATTTGCGAACGAGAGATAGGGAAGTGGCGTGCTCTTCATATATTTTCTGAGTTATTCCATATCAATTGAACCAAAAAAAATACGATTTTTGACCTCTTAGTCTCGATTTCGCTCATTTTATTTTTTAAAAGTTAGTTTTGCCCTATTGGTAAGGAAACTACCATCAGTTCCCCCCACCCTACTTTTTTAGCTGAGTTTTTAACTTAAAAACGATAGCTATTACAGCCTACCTGATTTGGGAAAGGAAGGTCGGGGGAGGGTGGGGTCTTCAAATCTTTGCGTTTCAGACCATTTGTAATCATCTGGCAAATGTCCAACTTTTTGGTATGTATATATTTTTTTTTCCCCACGCGTAGCGCCGGCGAGTATTCATAAAATTCGCTCAAAATTTGGTGAAGAACTCTTCTTAAAAATGCGCAGAAGTGCTTTTTTTGTTTTTTCGAAAAATTTCAAAATGGCGGATAACTCAAATTTTGAGGGGGGCTGGAGAAGGGGCAAATCGCTCAAATTTTTCGTTTTTGATTTCATATGAAAGAGTGAGTCACGGATACTAACATATCCAAATTTCAGCTTCTTAAGTGCATATTGAGAGGAGTTAGATCAAAAAACGGCTTTTTGAGGAAGTTTTGAGTCATGAAATTTCTTGAATCTTCCATATCTCCCTTTTTTTTTTTTTTTTTTTTTTTTAAGTCCTTAACCATTTATAATAAATTTATTATCAAAATACTAACTGACATAATATTAATTCTTTCATTTCCCAGAAATGTATTCCAATGCATTAAGTTGTGAAATCGTCAAAAATTATACATTGTGAACCAAAAAGCTTCCGAATGGAGGGGCCCGTAGCTACAGCCTCCAGCTCCTCGTTTTATGCGGCCTAAACACATAGTTTTACAGGTATTTGAGGGGTTGAATAATATGATGAACTTATTTTTCATCCATCATCTCTTTGTAATCCCTAGCCGTGCATGAAAGTAATTGAAACGTCTTTCATCATTGAAAAATTCAAATAAAGCGAAAACTAAAGCCATAAAACATATTTTTTACATCTTTGATTTCTTTAAGTAATGAGCTGAGGGTTGTGCTAATGGTCTACAGAACGGAGAGGGATAAAAAAATTAATTTATCAAATTAAAATTGGGAAGCTCATATGAAACATCACTCCTTCACTTTGGGCTGAAATGGACTCATCATGATGTAAGATCCGATGTTCAAAGGATACTTGAAGACCTCAGATAGCACAGATTAGATGGTTTCACGCTTATGTGATTACATCGGAGCTTATCCTCAGTTCATCCTTTTTTAGGTGCTTTTGGAGGGAATGAGTATGGGTTTCCAGCTTCGTTTCTGAATATGGGTGTGAAATGGTTGTTATCTGGGAGTTTGGACCTACCCTCACTTACAACTCAGCTCCTGTGTTGCGACATAGCTGCTTACGGTTTTTCTTGTTTCGTAGAGGGGGAGATTTACGGGAACACGTGTTTCGTTGAAATTAATCTGGACCACTTCAACGTTTCTTTTTTAAAAAGTTCGAAGTATTCACGAAGTTGGGACGTCGCGACACGTCAGAACCGTGTAGCCTTTTGTTCAACCTATTGACAACCGATCGAAGCGACATTTTGTAAATTTAATTAAAAGTTGAGATTTTTACGCGAGTTCGAGGTAAAATTGGGTAGATCGAGAAGCCGGTGATTTTTTTACGCTCAACAATCGCTTTCAATTAGTAGGGTCGGCTTTATAATTTAACGCGTTGCGATTTCCATAAGTTAGTGTCGCCTAGTCCTCGGGCTAGGGTTTTTAATTACATCTTTGGTGACGGTAATTATTTCACGTGGGGAACGACAATCGATAAATGTTGACGAATTAGACCACGGTGATGGAAAAAATTTTTAGACACAGGTGTCCTTCTGGTAACCTTGATGGTTGGAGATGGAAAATTTTGTTGCCAACTGTAATAATTACAAATATAATGCGATTACGAGAGACGAATAAAATCTTACGTTAATGGTATTCCGATACCGCTTCGGAGGTTACACAACTTTGCTAATTTACATGAAAAGTACCCGATATTTCACAACTATATTTGTCCACCAGCGTTTCCTTAATAACCGCGTTCGCAAGTAATGCCTGTTTGGAACTTGGCGGCGGTTCGTAACCGCCCTGCGATTCGAACCGCGTTGTGTTGGGGTTTGGATGCGAACGTATATTATGAATGCGTGTAGAAGGTACTGTAAGAGTACTACATAAGCCGTAATTTATTACCTATTTTAGCTATACGGTCGCGGTATTCTTATTTTCTTTTCCAAGACTGACCGTGAGAAAGTAAAGAAATATGAATATGGCGGAGTATTAAGGACAACCGAGTAGTCTCGCGAGAGTGAGTGGTATTTTATTCAGGTGGAACTTACTTGGTGATATTTATTTTCGTTTTTTCGCGATGAGAGAGGATTTTATGGGGAGGAGGAAGCGAGGAGAAGAGTAGCCTTTCATCATGCCATGATGAATTGTAAAATAGTTTAACGAGGGGGTTTAATTCGTTTTTCCTGAAGAGAGGGAAGCAATCTATTTTCTTAGTGGCAGGATATACTCTGGTGATGTACATGGGTTGTTTAGTAGGTATCCAGACCTTCTCTTGTTATGAAAAAATATTTGATTTTTGTGCCTATTCTTGCACCGTATTCATTTGACCATCTATATGTAAGCTCCGCCTTTATGGTGTATGTTTCGGAATTTGAGTCCATAATGAGTTGATTCTATCTCTCGATGCAAGTATTCGTGTTCTCAGAATATGTGGTAAATTGATATTTTATATTTGCTAAAATTTCAAAATGATTGGTTTCGAGTCAGTTCTAATTGTTTGCGAAATTTAAGGTGTCTAAATGGTTTCCAGATGTTTCTCAAAAAATACTATTTTTACAGTTATTTTCAAAAATATTGATCGGTATAAGCTTAATGTAGGCTATTTTGGATTCAAGAAAGAAAATATGCTTGATATTCACCCACATTCTTTTTTTAAAATGACTTCGTATATACTATGTTTCAGCATCTAAATGCTCAAACTTTAGGAACCACTGTGAAACAAATTCGAGCGTATTTTGCCTTTGAGTCCGAAAAGACTTGAATTAAGTCCATACTGTGCATAAAATCAATAAATTATCCATTTGTATTTCATTTGCGAAAATAACTAAAATTGGTGTTTCTTGAAGAAATTTCAAAAAAATTGGAGGCCACAATTTTTTCAGTCTTTGGACAATAAAACATGACATTGAAAATGGAAAAAAATTAATTGTCCGAATATTCGTTTTTTTCCTGAAAAGTTCAATATTTTCAAAAATTTGACTTCATTTTGTGCGGTCTGTCAATTCAGTTGGAGAGTTGAAATTTTTATGGTATTTTTTGAGGTCATTTAGTTACTATTAAATTAACCCATCACTTAAAAAAAAAAAAATGGAAATTCCGCTCTCCCTAGTCTATAGCCACACAACATAAAAATCTAGATGATTCTGTAAATCTATGATTTCTTAAATATGAGCTGATAACTTAAAGCTTCAATTCAACACTAACATTTTCAAGTTTACTAGAGTTATAGCCAACGACATGATTCTCTTTTACTGATGTGCGCCAATTTTGAATAAGTCACAAAACCACAGAAAAATCTTGAAAATCTAATTCAAATTTGTATAATTTGAATTAATTTGTATTTCTCAGCAGTTCGAAATATTTACGGCAAACCGATTATGCAATTTTATTAACATACCTGTATGATGTTGTCTATATGCAAGTTTGAACGGGAGTTGAAAAAACTTACGGCAAACTAATTATGCAATTTTATTAACATTCCTGCATTATGTTGTCTATACGCAACTTTGAAGGCACTGAAATGTCGTTAAACTTCCCCACGCTTTTTGATCAAGGATTCAAAGCCAGCGATATGTTTTATGCTTCAAGAAGGTCCAACTGATGAATGGGGGAAAAGAGAGATTTTCCTTGCCTATAGACTTTTTTCCAAGGCCTCTGCAATCTTTCTGGGACTTAATTTTTTCTGTATAGTTTTATGAAAGTTCAAGAAAAGTCGAGCTTTCGAACTCTGAAGCTTTTTCATTTTTTTATAAATATCTCTGAAATAAAGGGTAGTGAAGAAGAAATGTATAGGAACCAAGTTATAGGAAATTTTATTTTCTATAACTTTGGTTCTCACATATCTTCCATTAAAGCTCATAGAAGGTTGAGCTTTTGAACTTTAAATTCTGTTTTTATTCTTCTGTTATCACTTCTACATACACATTAGTTATTGTTCAACATGATCGTAAAGCCGACTATTTACCTATAGCCGTACCTAGATTTTCTCTTCTCGTCTTATAGTCATTTAGTGTTAGTCACTAAGTTTTCAAATTAGCATGAGCAGGGCTGCGGTGAACCTCATGAGCCTATGAAGAGTGCCACCCCCTCCCCCCATTTGAGGAAATAGACCGTCCTCACTCCGAATGCTTATAACTATTCCTATTTTAATTGGAACGTATTTTATTCAAATATCTTTCAAAGTTGAAAAAGAGTATTAAAAACAATCCATTTACCGCACCCCTGATCGTAAGTATTCTCTTCCGCTACATTATCATTAAGGCTAACAATAAAAATTTATGATAAGTTGTACAGTAGTATTGCTATAGATACGTGTCTTCTTTTACTTTACTTATGTTCAGTATACTTCCATGACGGACTAGTTGCGATTGCTAGCCTTATTAGACAAAAAAATAAAAATAAAAAATAATAATAATAATACAAAAATATAAAAGAACCAACCAAGAAAAAAAAAGTCAAAGTCTCCTCTGAGATTCGACCCTCCCCCTTCCCTCAAATTACTAGTTGGCTAGGGTCTGCTTAATGATGAATAAAAAATTTTGAACTGGTTCATTACAATATGTAAAAAATACGTTTTTTTCTAAATTTTCGTACCTTGGCCCCTTCAGAAAATAGGCTAATCAAATCATCATGCATCAGGATTGTAACATGAGTACCCCTAAATATGGCACAGAGAAGCTCCTATTAAGATGAAACACCCTGTACCTAGTAACCTATCGTTGTCTCGGTCTTATACCGAAAAGGTTAAAAATTCGAGCTTATTAGCTCGCTATATACGGCACAACTCGAAACCCTTATCGATTCCGCGTATACACCGCGGCCGGAAAAAAATGTCTTTGTGTTATTGCTCGGCGTGCCCGTGTATTAGGCAACATAAAGAGTGTTTCAATGTACCTTTTGAACGCGATATCAAGATCGTTCTCATTTCTCTTCGTAATAGGCGTTATATTTCATTTTATTGACACCAGCCCCGGCTAGTTATCCGGGCTCGTGTAAAGGTGCTCGTCGAGTATTTCTCCTTAAAAAGCCGTTTGTGCCAACCGTACGACCGAAACTTTTCCCCATCTTGGAAGTAACGTTTAAAATATCTATATTAAATGTCCGCCACCCGACCTCCGCTGTTTTTCCGCTATTTACTCGGTTCGTGTAACTTTTTCCCAACGTCGCTCCGTATTCTTATTGCTTAAGTAGTTCACTCGTAATTCTCCTAATCGCCTTCGAACTTCGTGCCACGTCGCCTTTGAATTGTAATCGTGCGGCCAATTAAAATACGCCCGTCTTTTGTGCGAGTTCGAACTACAAACGATGGTATTTCCATTCGTCGTATACGTATACCATCATTTTTGGTTAGTGGATACGTAACGTCCGGGTATGCCGACGACCTGGACGTTGGTAGTTTAATTCCCGAATCGTATTGTCATTTCATACGCTTTTCTCTTTCATGCTATCGTTTCCGTAGGGGTCTACGAACGTCGTAAAAAAACGACGTTTTTATATTTTCGTTGATGGATTGATACGATTCGTTTTTCTCTCTTTTTATCTCTCGGTTTTTTTTAGACTAGACACAACAATGGGTATTAAGAGCGCTCATATTGGTGTAATGGATGTTTATCGTCGATGAGTAAAAAAAACCAACGCATCGTCCAATTTTCTATGAAAAACCATGTTGGGGTACCCTGAACCTGGTTCCCAACAAAAAGTCATGGAATGATCAAAGAGACTGACTGTTCAATCAATTTTTAGAAATAAGTAGTCACTTCGGTAGCCTTATAAGAGTGAAAGGTATGCAAATGTGGTGATCACTATTGTGGCTAATTTCTGAATGAGGATTTCGCAATAAGAATAAATAAACTTCGACATGAAAAGATGGCGTTAAAGAAATCGAAGTTAAAGTTATAGTCCGGTCAAATTATTATTATAACCGAGACTAATTGGAGGCTAATGTTTTTCTGTGGAAAGTTTTAGCCAACAGTGTTCGTAACAACCACTAACTTCTCGCCAAAAATGGTACTGTTGCTTCTCCCCCAAAATCTACATTTGTGCCCCTAAAACCAGTTTTTTGCCAACAATAAGCGTTGTATTCTAGATACAGAAAAAAAGTCTAGTTAAGAAATAAAGTTGATCAGATTTCCAACAAAAAATATTGTAACACTTTTTTCCCGAGTCGATAGAATCGCGAGAAAATGCCCTTGAAACGCGCCACTTTATTCCGCGTAGGACGATAGCGCCACGGTTGATATACTCCACCGGGTTACGCTAATGTTTCATGTTCTCATCGTGCAAATGACTGTTGGGGGGAAGGGGGAATGTTGGTTTTTCTCAAAAATCGATCTGGTGTAGTGGTTGATATTGAATTTTCGACGTATGGGGCGATTTCTCCGGAAGTGTTGGGGGTTAAAAATTTCTTGGTGGAGTTTTTTCATCGAGGACAACATTTAGGACCATTTTTGACCAAATTTTGGTCAAGGGCCGTTTTCACTATCTTATCAGGAGAGACCGTTTCTTGAAGCTCAGTATCTCATCACCACATCAATGTAGAAAGATCCAACTTTGTATGTGGGGTTAGTTGGTGACCAGAATATGACCTATTGAATTGGGGTAAAACTGGATACAAAATGGCGGATTATCAAAATTTGAGTGGAGCATGAGGAGCCTTAAATTAGTAAAATGTAATTAATATGAACTCATATGATTATTGGAAATAAGAGAAATACTGTATCTCAAATTTATCCCTTCACAAGATGTGCGAGGGGAGAATGAGTGGTTATCGACCTCAAAATGTGATGGTGGTGTATGAATAGTTAAATTTTTCTTATTATGGTGTTATATGACATGAGCTCAAGCGATCAACTTATTCTGATTTTAGCTTCTCAAGTGAATTTGAAGGGGAGGTAAAGCAAAAGACGGCTTTTGGAGGGGAAATTACTGAATAAAATTTCATGAATCTTCATATCTCTTTACCAAACGGGCCCAGAAATACTGTAGTTGTTATGAATTTAACTTCTTAAGTGGTTATGGAAGGATAGGGTAGAGGTTTTCAGACTTTGTATTGAGTGTGGTCTATAGATATGGAGGGGTTACAAACGTCATGTGCAAACCTAAACAAGCTCTAATCAAAAACTCAGCTCTAGTAATGCGGCATGGCTGCTTACGTTTTTTTTTTTTTTTTTTTTTTTTTTTTTTTTTTTTTGTGCATTTAATAACTAATAAGTGCCTTCATTATATAAATATGTGCTATATGCATATATTAGATGTAGAATATTTAGTGAAATTAATGATTACATTACTACCCCGTAAAAGTCCTGTGAATAAGCGCTAATGAGTAATTACTCATTTAGGATTATTGGCCAATAAACTGGCCTCACCGCCGTGGTACAGATTGGAATCGAGATGCATAATTATAGAAAAGGGGAAAAAAATACTCAAACAAAACATTTTCATCTGTCTTACATGATGAAATTAAAATTTTTAAAGTTCATTTCAAACTCGTGTCTCTCGACGCCTTCATCAAGTAGGATATTCAAACCATCGTACACGGATGTCGTACGAGTAGCTCTACGTGCGATACAAAGGAGCACATATGGAGACGGAACATGCTGTATATTGTGACGTATTCGGCGAGCGAGCATCGAAGAGACGATAAGAGTCTCAGATGGTGGCCGCTAATTATACCGACGACGAGGGATACGAAAGTAATATTTTATCCGGCGAATACGAGAAAAAAAGGCGAGTTGGAAAAAAAATCTGAGTAAACAAGGGGACGAGCTGTATAGTAATTAAATATTCCCGTCATACAGTGTTAAATCGTCGGATTCGAGTTGAATTACATCCCTTTCTTGGTGCGTTAAATTTCTATTATAAAAGAGTGGACGACGAAAGTTTTGTATTCGGAACAGCTACATAAAGCGTAGAGTGGCCTTTGTAGATTAAATCCTTTTTCATATTAAAGCTTGTTCATTATGTGCCGCAGGGCCCAAAGTTAACCAAAATGTGTTTATTTTTTCTCGCCAACCGTACACAACGAGGTGGTAATGAAGGGTGCGAGGGTGAGAATTTTTAAAACTACCGGTCGAGACGTTTCGATGATGGGGTGTACTGGGCTCGTTTGTGCCGCGTAATTGAATGCAATTTCATCGGTGGCAGTTTTCGAGCGGACCTTGTTCCCGGTTTTCATTAGAGTTTTGTGCCGGTCGAAACACGAGAAAGAAATCAAAACTGCGTTTTTTTTTTTCTCATCGACGTATTGTACGCATAGGAAGTAGGATTTGTATTGAAGTCGCCTCTTCCTCTGTATCCACGGTGTACCCTGTGTACGGGGTAATAATCAAAGTGATATCATTGAATGTTTACAGAATACGTTTGATAAAAAGTTCGCCCTATAATAAGCGTAGCTAAATGTAAATAGAACTTTATGCGGTAGCGTATCGCATAAAAGCCGTAATTCTGGCACTAAATTAAAAAAAATGCGCGTACGGGGTACGGTGGGTGTAATTTTTCGCAACGCGGCGGCCAGAATATGCGCAGGGTTTTTCAAAAAAAAAAAAAAAGAAAGGGTCAGTGCTGTATTATAGAAATTGTGTATACGTTTCGCCTTGTTTATGAACGAATATAAATAAACCCTATCACTGTTCGCCGGGCCCTGTGTACCGAGAGAAAAAAGGAAATTATTTTGTTTACATTGGCTAAAGCTGAGGTTACGTTTGAGTTGAAATTATTCCACAAGTTAAATTAATTTTTACTATTGATATGGAACAATGAATGGATACCGTAAATTATATTCGTTAAGGTTACGTCGAGCTTGGTAGTTTCGAATGAAATGAAAAAAAAATGGTATTAGAGACCGAGATCGGTATTAGCGGCGGATTTTTCACGGATGGAATTGTTTTTTCGGACGGGCTCGCTTTAATGGATTATCGAGTTGAAACGTAAATTGGTGAAAAAAATCGTAATTTATACGTCGCACAGGGTGTTCGAGCTAGGTTTAAATATCGGATAGAAGAGCTTATTCACGTTCGTGTATTGTGGATTGCATAGCAGAATGCCTTACTTTCCAATATTTTATTTTTGAAATCCATTCGAGCTATTCATAGTAGGTCGAATTACGATTTTTATGCGAAAAACTCGAATTAGCAATATTAAAATTTGAAAAAAAAAAACGTAAGTAGCCGTGCAGCATTGCTAGAGGTGAGTTTTGTATGGGGACTTTTTCAAAGTTTCAGATGAAGTTGTTGATTTTTCATCTACTACAGGCAGTAGAGAGGCTGAAAACCCCACATATTATTTTCACAACCACTTAAGAAGTTCAGTTTAGTATATGCCTTACCCACAAGAATTACAGGAACCCATATTTACTGAATTTTAGCTATTTGAAGGTCTCCAAGCCTTTCTCACCCATTTCGACCATAATTCAAGGGTCCATATCTTGGTATGCAGCCAAACTCTCATACATAATTAAAGCTTCTTAGGTCGATTTGGTGAGTAGATATGAAGAATTCAAGAAATTTCATGATTCAAGACTTTCTTAAAAAGATATTTTTAACTAAAATTTTAATTTAAAATGAGAGCTATTGCAACCCATTTGATACGAAAAAGACGGTTCGGGGAGGATGGAGCTTCAAATATTTGCTTTTCAGACCATTTGTAATGATATGGCAAATGTCCAGCTTTTCGGTATGCATATATTTTCTTCCTTTTTCCTTGATTTACCTCAAAATGGTGGTTCACTCAGATTTTGAGAGGTGGTGAAAGGAGGCCAAATACCTCATTTTTTTTCTTTGTTAAGCTCATATGAAAGAGTGAGTCAGGGATACCAACATACTCAATTTTCAACTTCCCGAGGGCATTTGGAGAGGAGTTGACAGCAAAAAACTGTTTTTGAGAACGTTTCGAGTAATAATGATGTTTCTCAAATCTCCCTCTTCACCAAATGTTTCTTCTCCCTCTCTCCAAGTTCTCTTCTATCTTACTTTTAGGATTTTTCAGAGCCACTCATCCCAGCAACCTAGAAGTGTGGGACGATTAGGGGGGCGGGGAGTAGCTTACTTGTGGAAGCAGTGCTTTCAGGCTAGGACTGACCAGCTACAGCTTCACCCTTTAAAGAGTGGTGACAAGAAGGCCCAATGATGTCCAGCTAAGGCATAGACTAAGATCTGGGGAGGCCATCCTCCTCCCAGAGTCGCCTGACCATCAGCCACATGTATGAGGCATGCTTGGGGTTGGAGGGTGTGGGAGGAAGGACTCGGTCGATCTCCTCTATGGCGAGAGCACTCAAGGAATATGTGTTCCCGGGACTAGACATATGGCTATATTTGCATGCGGGGGAGGGGGGCCTCCAAAACTTATGAAGGTATCTCCCAAAGCAGTCGTGGCCTGACAGGGCTTGGCTGGCCCAGAAGTCCAACTCAATGCTGATCGACAGGTGTGACTGGAGGAGGAAAAAAGTCGATGGGTCCGTAGCTTCACCAAATGTACTTCGAAAAGTTGAACTTTTTGTGTAGACTTGGTTAGGGACCAGAATATGACTCTGCAAATTTGGGTCAAAATGGACTCGAAACGGCGAATGGTCAAAATTTGGGAAAGGCTTGAGAAGCTTCAGATGACCCGGAGTTGATAAATGTGGACTCATATGATTACTTGTAATGTGACATATGCTGTTTGCTAATTTCACCTTCACGCGAGATTCGGAGGGAGGAGGGGGTTACTGTCTGCCAAATGAGGACAGAATAAACAAAAGGTAAAAATTTGTGGTTATAGTGTCAAATGAAAAACGTTAGCGCTCAGTTGACTGAGGCATTTCGATTTTTAACCTTCTAAGTGAATATGAAGGGGATTTAGAGTAGAAAGCGACTTTTTAATGGGAAATCGAAGTAAGCCTCGAAAATATTGAACACTGTAATTAAAAGAAACGAGAAATTATTTCATCTCACTCACGTATGTGTTGAATACAATGCGCTGAACTTGGAACGAAATTCACATTTTAGATGCAAGTTGCATTTCCATTTAAAATTTGGTCCCAAGTGTTCTGAGCTTTGATTTCATGAGTTTTTTTTTTTTTTTAAAGTTCTTCTAAAGATTTTTCAGCAAAAATTGTTCAGTAAGGTAAGCTAAACAATCATAGAAAATTGTTTTCTTTGTGACACAACGTTTAAATTTAACATATTTCTGAGGCTGTTCTCTGAATATTTGAAGAAAAAAATCGCCTTTCCTTACTCACGTTAGATTTACTGGACTAATTTCCAAAACTTCCATTCGCTTCCTCTTCTGGTTTGAAAATTGAAAATTTCCATCACATGGTAATACGTTTAAATGAACGTTGTGAATAAGTGGACTTTTTTACATAGAGGTTGCGATAGCTATGCAGACAGCTTAATTCGGTATTAATATGTGACCGAGAGAATTTTTTTATTAAAAATGGATTCATGTTGAGCTTCGGTGAAATAGTATGTAGTTACCTGTATCTATTTTAATAATATCGTAACCGATACAATTTTCAATTATTTTTGCGTTATTTGAACTGCTAACTGAAACGTGTACATATGGACGGATTTAAATATTGCATCATTGGCTCAAAGAGGAATGAAATAATATATTTTTTCATGTATTTATTTTGGTGGTTGATTCATTTCTGTGAAACGCGAATGATCCCTGGAGTTGTATGGATTTGATATTAATCCGCGGAGTATTGGTAGGCCCTTAGTTTTTGTGAGTATATTTATTAATTAATTTATCGAGATTGATTTTTGGGAGAATGAACCAGGACTCTCGGAAAGGTTCCATTTCTCTTTTTGGAGTTCAATTTTTGTATCTCTATTTTGCCTATTCTAACCCTATTCTCAATTTCTTCTTCTTCAATTTTCCATCTTGATATACCACTGCGTGCCCAAGCCATGAATATCTAGATTAAACTAGTATTTAGTAACAATTGTTTGTTCAACTTTTATTTTACCTCTGTTTTAGTAGCGTGAAAGTACTCTAGACAGGCGCGTATAAATTATGAATTAGTCTTTATTCCAATAAAATTCCCTCTTCTAATGGCACGTTTGGGAGACAGAACTTCTTCAGAAAAAAAAAACTAGTTTCACCTTTCGAGGTCGATTTGGTGCGGAAATATGGAAGATTCGTGAAATTTCTTGTAGCAGTTTCTCCTCCAAAAGTCATTTTTTGGTCTAACTCGCCTATAGATTCACTTGGTAAGCTAAAATCAGAATTGGTTAGTCACTTGGATTCATTTTTATCATATGACACCACAATAGAAAAATTTCGACTTCTCGTGCACCCCCTCTCCCCTCATTTTCTGGTCTATAACCCTTCTCCTCTCTTCCAATTCATGCGTGAAGGTAAATTGAAGATATAGTATGCTTCTTATCCCTAATAATTTATGAGTTCATATTAGTCACATTTTTAGTTCTTTCAGTCTCCTCAAGCTCTCCTCAGATTTTGACTATCCGCCATTTCGGTTCCATTTTGCCCCTAATCTAAGTGGTCGTGTGTTGTCACTCACTAACCTCACACACAAAGTTTGACTTTTCTATATTGATTTAGGACAAAATATCGAAGATTCAAGAAATGTCACGACCTCATAAATCAAAACTTCCTCAAAAAGCTGTTTTTTGCTGTAACTCTTCTCTAGATGCGCTTAAGAAGCTGAAATTTGGATATGTTGGTGTACGTAACTTATTCTATTATGTGGAATCAAAAGTAAAAATTTTGAGCTATTTGCCCTTTCTCTAGCCTCCCGCAAAATTTGAGTGATCCGCCATTTCGAAGTGTATCAAAAAAACAACAAAACGCTTTTTTTTACATTTTTAAGAAGATCCTCTCACCGAATTTCGAGCAAATTTCATGAATACCTGGCAGCTCTAGGCGTGAAAAAAAAAACATATTTATGTACCAAAAAATTATATATTTTCCAGATGATTACAAATGGTCTGAAATGCGACAGTTTGAAGTACCCCTTCCTCCTTCGATCTCCTCCCCCGCCCCGCCTTCCTAAATCAGGTAGGCTGTAATAGCTATCATATTTATTAAAAACTCAGGTAAAAATGGGGAAGTGTTGGTTACAGTTTTGTAGATCAATTTATTGCGAAAAACTGAAGAGAATCACGCGATAAAATATTCATAATATTAAGAGTGAAGCAGATTCACAAAAAATGTCCGTTACCAAAGTGGATGAAATAATGTGAAAATTAATTCGATGAATTCTCGTTCTGAGGAGAACGCCCGGATGTAAATAAAACTGTAAACGGATATTATTCGTTAAACCACCACTCGGTATGCGTGTCTACGACTAACCGTACGCGAAAATTCGCAATAGGACACCCGGTTGTGATTTTATAGCGACGTTTTGTCGGCACCTGTTCACGTTTACGCGCGTTATTTTCATCCGTTATACGAGCGACGACGAAAAAATAAGGGAGACGATACGAACGAGAAAAAAAAATAGAATTAATACCAAAATATCACGATCATAGGTAGGGGCGTGTGTTGGACGAATAATACAACAGCGGATAAGAAACGGTCGCGCGTATTTAGGAGTCGAAAAAACTGGCGAAAAGGTCGCCTCACGAAAGGTCGACAGCATCGCGTTCTCGGTACTCGTTATTTTATTTTTTATTTTTTCGCGTTTATAAAGTCCGAGGGAGAGAAAAAACCATCGAGGAAACTGTCCCTACAAGGATATTAATTCTGAACCCTTTGGATGTTTGTAAAAGAGAGCGTAGCCGCGAACTACATACAATTCCGAAATGTAGAGGACCATCGTGGAACGGGAACAAGCAATAAAAATAATTCCGCTTGTAAATACGAACGTCGGAGGGCAACGAAGAGTGGGACAGCCGAAAAAAAAATTAAATAACCGACGGCCGAGTTTATAATGCGGGCTCGCCAACGCGAATTAATTAAGAATATTCGGCTGCATTAGGAGCGGCGCAGTCGAATAAAAGTTTGCATTCTTCGATGAGAGAGAAAGAGAATTTTATACGCGTATTCGAAATTAATTATACGGATCCATTATTTGGCGCGCGTGGAAACAATGAAGAGACAACAATACGACGGCGATGCGGCAATTGAATGGCGGCGGAGAAAAATCGCCGGTCGAAGTTGTGCCGGCGTTATCGGCTACGTCCAATTGAAACTCTAAATTGCTTTCATTTACGCTTCGATTGGATTACGAAGAAGCGCTGTCGATCCGGTCGACTCCCCGTTTGGGATTAGCTAATATCCTCCACTTGTCACCCGTCGAATTCCAACGTTTCACTTCGGTACCGAATAACTTTTAGTCGCCTAATAAATTACACCGTCACGCAAAAATACGTATAATTATCTAGTTCGACGGCCTCGATCGCGTTAACGCCGCTTTAAATGCTCGTTCACGACGCGTGAGTTTCATGGCGATGTGGGGAAAAAGCGAGGAAGATCGTCGACCTTGTATTGTTACGAGCCATGTGGCTTTCAAAATATCGTAACAAGTGCAGATAGCTGTTTTTGGCGTTTCTTGAAAATGAAATTTGTGAAAAAGTATTATTTGAGTATCTCTGCTTTTAGTTGTCCTTGCGATCCCTTCGAACCACAATGTAGGCAGTTAAGCGTATGGCTTTATTTATACGTTGCCTATATTCAATTTTCAGGCGTTCGAACATGCTACTATTATTCAACTAAGCAGGGACTGCAATGGAAAAATCACGGCTGAGAGGAGAGGGCAGATGAATATAAACAAAATTCTCTCAATCTTCATTTTTGGTGAACTTCACTTTAAGTAAAATCCACTTACGCGTTCATTATGTTTTTTTTTGTGTGGAGGTTCAATTTCCGTTCTTGGTTTTTTGCAAATATCTCGGTAATGAAGGGTCTCAAAGAGAAAATGTACAGAAACACAATTGTAGGAAATTTCATTCTCTGCAACTTTGGTTCCATCAATTTTTCATCAAAATTCGCCTAATGTTGAGATTTTAAATATTAAAGCTTTTTTATTTATTTTTCTTAATGTCTCGAGAACGAAGAGTCGGAGAGAAAAGTGAATAGCAATTAAATGGTTGCATATTTCAAGCTCTACAACTTCGGTTCCTATACCATTTTCACAAAAGCTTATAGTTTTCCAGAAAAATAAACTCAAAGTAAAGAGTCCAATAATCGGTGCGTTTTGTTCTCTGAAAGTTCGATGTTTTCATTCTCCGACAGTAAATCGAGCGAAATATGATGAAGCGTAAGAGTCATATTGTTTTTGAAATCGATTCCTTCACTGGAAGTTGAGCTTTTGAACTTCGAGGATTTTTTTGTTGTTTGCAAATATCTCGGTAATGAAGAGTTGTACAGAAAAAATGTAAGGTAACAAAGTTGTAAGAAATTTTATTCTCTGCAACTTTGGTTCTTATATATTTTCCGTTAAAGCTTATGAAAAGTTGAGCTTTTGATCTTGGAATTTTATTTTTACTCCTCTGTTGCCACATCTTCCTTCACATCAACTATTGTTCAACATTATCGTAAATTCTACTATTTACGTATAACTGTACGTAGCTTTTTTCATTTTTTATCATGATTCAAACATATTTATATTTCATTTCAAGATCCCATATGAGGGGTAGAGAGTCAAAGTGGGAATTTTCCATTTTCTGACTTTTCGAGAAAAGCGCAAAAAACTGTAGCAAGGGGTACGTGTTGACCGAACAAATCGAAGATGCCCTAGATTTATCAATAGGGAGGGTACCTTTCGGACCACCCAAAATTCCCCCTCCAAAAATTCACTGAGTGGAAGTTATGCGCATTTCCAATTTGGAGAATTCCGGGTTTGACTCGAAATTTGCTTAAAAAGTGATTTCTTTATGCTGTAAATGACTGAGAGTGTGCGTAATGTTTTTTTGGAATGATTTTACATTACAGAGTACCATTTTTTCAAAAAAAAAATCGTAAAACGTAGTTTTTTGCAATAACTTTGTCCTAATAAAATTCAAAAATTGGACAAAATTTTTTAAAACCGCTATTTTGAATTAAATTGAAAATAGAAAAATTTATTATTATTGAAAATATAAAATAACTACGCAGTTGTGTTATCACATTATCAGTCACAGTGAATGAAAAGTTGAAGTTAAACCGGAATATCCATGCGGAGAATGCGGTATATGACTCCACTTACCTACTTTGGACGCCGCTAACTGCGCCAGTTTTATAGATAGGTAACTGCGGTTTAGAGCATTCAATGCGCCTACCTTAACTGTACCAGAAACCATCAAAACATGATTTCTGAAAAAAAATGGAGAATTCCCACTTTGACTTTCTACCCCTCATATAGGCTGTCGAAAAGTGTGTGAACATTCACTGACCTTACAGCTCACTTCGAATTCCTGTAGAAAGAGCTTTCGAAGGTTTTATAACGTTTCAGCTCCTTCAAACTTAAGTGTAGACAGTGCAATACTTAGGTGTTAATAAAATTGCATATGCAATTCGCCGTAAATACAGGTTTGACCAAAGCTGTCGAGTCGATGTCGCCCCCTCCTGGTTTTTCACACGAGTTTGTTGTTATTCGTTTGTGTTTGTGCAAGCATTTATTTCGTTTGTGTACATCTATCGCAAAAAGCGTTTTCAAGTTTTATGACATTTTAGCCCCTTCAAATTTGAGTGTAGAACGCTTAATATAAAGGTGTTAATAAAATTGCATAAACAGTTTGCCGTAAATATGGACTTTCATCGCCTACTAATGGCTATTATGTTGTCTCCCCTAAAACCTCTCTTCTTTAGGATTCTCCCCAGCCGTACCTATGGCAACTACAAAAAATTGTATGGGAGTAATGTTGTAGCAAATTGAGTCTGCTACAAAATTATACTGAACTATTTTCCCCCTACAACTGATGTTTAGAGAGATAATTTGAAAAAACCACTGTGGATTTATCTCGCGCGCTACCCATGGGGACTTTTAGTATTTTGTTTATGGACGCATTCCTAACATTTTGCGCAAAAAAAATCTTTGATGAGAATTTTTGCAGTAGTAATGTCTATATTTACTGGACTAATTCAGTTCCAACTAACTCTGCATTACGTATCGCTTCTGAATTCTGAGTGTATTTGTTATGCGCTTCAAACTATTTTTAAAATGATATAATTATTCTCAATAATGATGAATAATTAATTAAATGTAATATTATCAACATAATCAAATTTCTGGAGATAAGTCAGAGTGAAAAATATTTTGTTGGCAAAATTATTTAGTTGAGAAATTTCACGAATCGTCAGTATCTCTTTATAAAATTTACCTAAAATGCCTAAACCTTAAATATAATTATGTTTTGCTGATAACCAAAATACGAAGCTTCAAATTTGCTTCGAGATGAATTCAAAATGGTGAATAGTCAAAAACTGAAGAAAAATTAAAATGTTTCATATAACTTGAATTTGTTAAGTATGGTCCTATTTGATTCGTGTATACGCAAGAAATACTGCGAATTCTAAATTTTACTTCTCAGTTAGTTTTGGTTAGGGTAAGTAGGGTGGTTTTTGGTATGGGCTTCCATTAAGAATTCGGCTCCAAAAGTGGGGATGGCTGATTACTTTTTTTTTTAGCTGAGTTTTTAACTTAAAAACGATAGTTATTACAGCCTACCTGATTTGGGAAAGGAAGGTCGGGGAAGGGTGGGGTCTTCAAATCTTTGCGTTTCAGACCATTTGTAATCATCTGGCAAATGTCCAACTTTTTGGTATATATATATAGATTTATCTATGGATAAAGTGGCATCATTTTTCGTCGTCTACAGGTAAAGTGGCATCTTTTTTACAAAGTGGCATCTTTTTTTGATGCCACTTTACCATCACATTGCTCATGGATTCAGCTTTGTGTCATGACATCACTGGTGTGGTTATTTGGGTGATGCCACTTTACCACTAATATTCTATTTTTCATACAAAAAAATTTTTTTCGGTCTAAGGTCGTTGTAGCCTCATTTTTTTGATGTTTACAGGTAAAGTGGCATCATTTTAAAAATTTGTTTCTAAGAAAATCTATGATATTATACATTCCGTTCGCCATTGTGGTGTCGTTAATGTGACATTAGATGCACTTCTGAGGAATGTGCAAACTGATGCCACTTTGACCATAGATCACTATATATATATATATATATTTTATTCCCCCACGCGTAGCGCCGGCGAGTATTCATAAAATTCGCTCAAAATTTGGTGAAGAACTCTTCTTAAAAATGCGCAGAAGTGCTTTTTTTGTTTTTTCGAAAATTTCAAAATGGCGGATCACTCAAATTTTGAGGGGGCTGGAGAAGGGGCAAATAGCTCAAATTTTTTGTTTTTGATTTATATGAAAGAGTGAGTCACGGATACTAACATATCCAAATTTCAGCTTCCTAAGTGCATATTGAGAGGAGTTAGATCAAAAAACGGCTTTTTGAGGAAGTTTTGAGTCATGAAATTTCTTGAATCTTCCATATCTCCCCACCAAATCAAGTTAAAGAGGTCAAATTTTGTGTGTGAGGTTAGTTGGTGACCAGAATATGACCTTTTGAATTTGGATCAAAATGGATCCAAAATGGCGGATTATCAAAATTTTGAGTAGAGCTTGAGGAGCCTCAAGTTGGTAAAAATGTAATTAATATGAATTCATATGGTTATTGGGATAAGTTGTATACTATATCCCGAATTCACTTCCATACATGATGTTGGAGGGGGAAGGCAGGGTTATCAACCTAAAATAGTGGTGGGGGTACAGGAGGGTCGAAAATTTTTTATTGCTGTGTCATATGATAAAATGAGCCCAAGTGACAAACGTATTTTGATTTTAGCTTCCTCAGTGATTTTGGAGGGGAGTTAGAGCAAAAAACGGCTTTTGGAGGGGAAATTGCTGCAGGAAATTTCATGAATCTTCCATATCTCATCACCAAATCGGCCTAGAATGGTCAAACTTTGTGTGTAGGATTAGTTTGTGACCAAATATAACTCTTAAATTTGAGTCAAAATGGATCCAAAATGGCGGATTTCAAGATTTGAAGATAATTTGAGCACCCTCAAATTGTTATAATTTGAGAAATATGTGTTCACATGATTATTTCATTGCAAGAAATACTACATTTGTGCCAAATTCAACTTCTTAAGTGTTTTTGGAAAGGATAGGGTAGGGGTTTTCAGACTTTGTATTGGGTGTGGCCTGTAGTCATGAACGGTTAAGCAAGCTTATTAGTAAATCAAAATGAACTCCAGTTAAAAACTCAGCTACAGTAATGCGGCATGGCTGCTTACGTTTTTTTAAAATCTTATCATTTATAAACATTGTTTCCTAAATAGAAATTAAATATAAACTGAGCTTTTCGAAACGTCTTGAACCGGGGCAACTCGTCTCCTTTGCTCATTTTTCTAAGTGGCATCTGGCATTGACTTGCAGAAATTTTGTTGTTGGGTAATTGTGATGAAGGCTGCTTTTGAACATTTAACAAAGAGTGCTAAGACTTTTAGTTATGGCGCTGCTCACATCTCAATAATTAATTTATATTTTTGATGGTACAAAGATTTTGAAAGTATAATTTTTTTTCCAAATTGCATCATTTTGCTCTAAGGAGAGGAGGAAAAATAGAATTTAAAAATTTCCGAAAAATTAACAGCCACTAAGATGCCCAAAATGGGTTAATTATCAAAATAATTTTCTTCGCCTAATATCACGGATTATGTTCATTCATTTTAAGCCATTAAAAAAATTACTTTTAAACAGTGATTCCAAAAATGTTTTCAAACTTCCATGAAATTGAAGTTTTCATGCTGAATGAAGGTCCATTACTCATACAGACATTGCGTATCACAATCGGGTCATAAGACTAAAATTGGTGATTTCATTCCTTTTTTGCTCCTTTGAATATTTCTGCAGGTAATGTGACTGAGCGCATGGAAGTAGTTTCTTACCTTCAGTAATTGAAGACGATTCATCTGCTCCTCCCTCTTTTCTCATTCTCAATTTATAACATTAAATTGGTGTCAATCGCTTGTGCTTTATTTGTGCACATCGCCTTCGTTATGATTTCCAAAATGGCTTGAGAGGAGGATGAAAAATGCACGTGCAACTTTAATTCCCAACCCAAAAATCATGTTGTTATTTTTTGCTTTGTTTTGAATTTTTGTGCACGCATTAATTCATTTCGTGCACAACCCCTTTCTGACGAACAGCAACCAAATTCATGTTAAAACTCGTGATTGGGGGGGCAGGAAAATGGACTCCATTGAATTCCCGTATGTGTACCAATATTACTTCCAATTCATATTCGCATTGGAGTATATTATTTTGCCTATGCCACACTTCGAAGGAGCTGACCATGTAATTCACTCTGATAGATGAAATATCGTCGGAACTATTAGCCATTCAACCTTTGTCCCTTCAGAAACCAAAAACAGGCAACCAAAATGGTACATACATTTTGGTATTTAAATATGTATTACGCGTTGCCTATTTCGCGTATACTGTGAGAAAACGCCTGGCAGATTCGAGGCAGCGATACGCTTTACGCGAAACCTAATGTTTTATACAAAGCTAGTGCGTTCGCTGAGATCCACTTTCCGGCGTGTCACGAAATATCAAACGACACCACTTGATGCGTCGTACCATACGGTGCGGAGCGACGATCGGTGTCGAAATATTATTTTACCGAAGTACACTTCGTTTTCAATATGATACAAAATTCGATTCGCTAGGCGCTGTTTCGAAATCATCTTTTCGCTGGGTGGAACGATAAATCGTTTTTAAATCGTCGCCTCCGAATCTGGTTTATCGAGCTTTTGCGAAAGAGTTATGTTACTAGTTGGAAAGGTTTTTTCGCTTGGCGAGATTTATTTTTTAAAGGGCGGAATTTCTTATCAATTAGTTATTTGGGAGACGTTGGTAGGAGGGATTTTAATTTGGACGCGAAATAAAGACGAGAAAATGAACAAAGTTGGAAAAAAATTCCACCAGTCGTGAAAATATTGTAATTTAATTTGCGCGCCATTTTAACGAAAAATAATGGCGTCGAGGAAAAAATAAAATAGTACCTGAAAAACGCTTAAAATTAATACCGAAACAAGTGGGAGTAAAGTAAGCAAAAGTAGAGATACCGAAGAAAAGGTGTATGGGAATTGTACCGAAAACGTACACAGAACGGTGCGGTGTTCTGTCGACGATATACGTGTAGTTGAATGAAGAAAAACGTAAGTAAAAACGAATTACAAAAAAAAAAAAAAGGAAAACATTACAAAGGAATCAAAAGGAATAAAGTTTTTTAAACTCGTTCGCTACTTTTGCGAATAAATATCACGTTTTTCTTTCGGTATACGTTTTTCAGGACGAAATCTGAAAAGAAGTAGAAATTTAATATACAAGTTAAAAGCGACATCTGAAACCCGCCAATCAAACTTGTATAATATTGCTACTCGTTTGAAATGTCGCTCAATAAAGATATATTTCTGTGTATAAGTTTTTTCGACCCGTAAAACTTTTCCTTTCGACGAATCATTTGGTAAATGTTTTTTGATTTTCGTTCCCTTTCATCTACCTTCTCGTCGCTAAATTACTACGTGAAGGTGAAAAGTAGAGGTGAATTTTCTTATATTGATCCTGTTTTGTTCGTTCCTGCGGGAAACAGTTTGTGCAACTTGTATGGTGAAATGTTTTACGCAACTGAGTACAGAAAGCAAAATTAAAATCGGCCCTGAGACGTGAGAAAAAAATAACACGCCAAGGATATCATCAGTTTTGAAAAGCAGAATTTCGTTGTGGCTGCGTCATTCGTTTAGGCTCGTTATGAAAGGATTTACTGCGTTGTGGTGAGATTTTTTTTTGCATTTATAAGTGCCAAGTGTTTGCGATGAATTTGTCCCATTCAATGTTGCGAAGTTAGCTCACTTTAGCTTGATAGATCTGTGGTAACTATTTGTACTGGTGTAATAAAAAAATTCGTCATCTAAAAGATATTTCGAATAACAGAATTTTGTATTGTTCATAGTGAAATAAATTTACAGTTTTCAAACTATGAAATATGATCTTCAATATATGTACTTGTTTTACAGAGTCAAAAAACAATTTTTAATATATGAAAAACGTCTTCATTTTGCGTGGAAATCCTTACATTGCGTTGTAAGGCTTGCAAGAAAAACTTCTGGCCCGTCAGTCATCCATTTCGACTGGACTAATCTGCATAAAAAATCCATTATCCAAGGATTTTTTCACAAAATTTCATTTACTATATTTAAAAATGGTGGAAGTTTGAGACAGATGTCAAAATTTGAAAAAATTTATTTAATCGTAAATAATATTTTGAAAAAAAAATCTTGCCTAAATAGCTCAGGCATCCTAAAAACAAAATGGAGTACAATTTTTTTTTTGTTAAAAAATATTTTGATGAGGGACCAGTAGTATCCTCTAAAAACCCAAGACACTCAAGCAATGAGGATTTTTTATGGGGAAGGGGGGGGGAGATAATATCCCTTGAAATTAGGGTTTTGCCTAATATCTCGGGATCTATGTGACCTACAAAAAAATAATCACAGATGTGGAATCTGCATCAAATTTCTTCGTCGCAGATAAAATTATTGCTGTAATTGGTTTCCACCCTCTACATTAATTTCTTCATCCCTTAGTCGTATTCGTAGATGCATTATTTACGTGAATTTGTGCTTATGCGATTTTCATTTTGCCTTATTTGAGACCTAATTTATCTGGACTAAAAATTTATGAAATATTTTTTTTTTATCAAAAAACATCCTAAAACCGAAAGAAGTCACGAAATTACAACAGAGGAAAAAGGAATTTTTTCAAAAGTAAGAAAAGCCATCTGAGTAAGTATTGCATTTGACCTCTAAATTTTGATAAACCTTTCACTCTAACGATTTTTGAACGATTGAAGTGGGTTAGATGAGTGAAATAACGTCACAATAAAAGGTTTAATGATTTCAGCCCGCAAAATTAGAATCTACCGGAAGACGAACCTTTTTCAAAAACTAACACCCTTCCCCTCTTCCTTTCACAATACCCATACGAGGTGGTGTTGATTCTCAAATCTATTGAGTAAGTGAAATATTATTAAAATAATATGCCCAGGAAGTTTACCCAGGAGCGTAACTAAGTCATTTTTCAGGGGGGGGGGGATATTTTGAAAAAAAATCCCAACTTTTTTGACAAAATTTACAACTTTTCTTTTTTTAAATTTGAGAAATGATGTAAATTACAAAATAATTAGGTACAAATAAGCGCCTTCATGCGCAGTTTTTTCATGTTCTTCTTGTAGCCGTCGTTAAAAATTTCATCACACAAACAACACTGCACTTTGTATCTTTTTCCTTACCCTCCTTTATTCATTTTTTGAAATTCAACTTATGTTAATAAAAAGTACAGACATATAGCAGGTATACGATGCACAGAAAAAAATCGGTGGATTATTGGCTTAGTGAGCAGTGGCAACGGCTTAATTTTAAGTTATAGTGTTGGGCGATTAATAATCGATTAATCGGTAAAAACAATTGGAAGAATCGATTAATCAATTATCAAAAGTAATCGATTATTTTATGAAAAAGGTAATCGATTAATCGGTCAATTTTCAGTTTTTTTTTTTTTTCAATAATGCTTCGATATTTCTGAAAAAAAAAACTTTTTATTAAAAAATAATTATTTTGTGAAGATATTTCTATAATACGATGAAATCGTCTCTCATCACATACCTTAAATATGCTTGTTTTTTAAATAAAAATTGCGACTAGGTATAAATACTGTCATTTTGGAATAAATGATTTTGTTTTTGTAATTTATTTGGATAAATTATTTTATTTTTGTAATTAATTCAAATAAATGTTTTTTTTTTATGTTATAATAGAACACAGCATAAAAAAATGAAATTTAAGATTTTTCAAATTCTGAATATTTTTTCTAACTCCGAATTTTCTCCAAATTTTTTTAAATCTCCAAGATTTTTTTCAACTCAAATCTTTTTTCTGATTTTCTCAAATTTTTTTTCATTTCATTTTGAGCCAAAAATTTTTCTCAGTATTTTTTCAACCAAAAATCTTTACAGTTTTGTTTCAAATTTGAATGCTTTTTTCAAAATTATTTTCAATTATATTTATTTTTTATATCAAAAAGTCAATATTCATTTGAACTTTGGAAACATTTTTTAACGCCACAATTTTATTGAAAATAGTTTCAAAGTTGGTAAAAATTGAAAAAAAAAATTTCTAGGTTGAAAAAAATTAGATGGAAGTGTAAAATTGAAAAAGCATCTGAAGAAATTTTGGGTGCAAAAAATTTCTAATGTTGATAAATGGATAAAAAAATTAAAAATAAATATAAAAATGTTATAAAACATTTTTGGATTGCCAGAAATTTTCTTAGAAAAATTTCAAGAAATTGAAAAAATCGATAGAAAAAATTTGAATGTATGTAAATTTTTATTTTTTTGTTTCTTCACTCGTGTTCCATAAATGTTGTAACTACAGAGTATAGATAATATAAAAAAATCGATTATTTCAATAATCTATATGCGATTAATCGAATATTAGAATAATCGAAATTCGATCAATCGATTACTGAAATTATCGATTATTCCCAACACTATTAATTTACATGTTGTAATTTGTCAGTCTGTCTGTCTATGTGTCTGTCTATCCATGCACCTGGAGAATGGAACCTAAGCATGATTTAATACATACAACTGCACTGCAACCGTTCGTCGTGATTCGCGAAGTTGGAAATTTTTTCGGTTATCGCGAATAGTCTGTTGTGCGCTATACATGATATAAGTTGGCATCAATTCGAATTTATTCGAGTTCTTATTTTCCCCAAAAAAATTCAAGTTCCTAATTTTAGCGTTCAACAATTATAAATTTCCCAACTTTTCAAAACACCTGGGGGGGAAGCTCCCCCACCCCCACCCCCTTAGTTACGCCCCTGAGTTCACCTGCCAAAGTAGAATTCTAGTTTTCTTTCGAAAAATTGTTCCCACCCCCAAATCGATTGAAAGTCCTTTAGATGAGTAAAATATTGTCCGAATAAAGAGTGTTACAAGTTTCAACTGCCAAGTTGTATACAGTAGAGTAATTACAGCTATCTTTCGAAAAATTCCCCCATCCCTCTTTCCTCTAATCACAATGCTCATGAGAGATGTTAATTTCAAAATTGATCGATAATTTGTTAGATGGGTTAAAAGTTACGGAGTAAAAGGGGTGTATTGAGTTTCAAATGTTAAATTTAATAAGCACCCGTTGTTAAATCATGTTCACATTTTATGATCTTATGATCTTGAAGAAAAATTCAAAAATTAGTAATTTATGGAGGAAGTTAATCTCGATGTAAATTAGAAGACTCTGCATTCTTGACGTGAAATATTTCACCGTACCTTTGACTATATACTAGTCAAAGCACCGTACCCAAATAATAGTGTTGGAAAAATAACCGAGTATTTGATACTCAGATAAGTTTGGTAACTGTAATCGGGTATTCGGTTATAACCGAGTATAGTTTACTCAACATCCACTAGAACAACTGAAGGGGGAACTAGAGGAACGAGAGGTTATAACCTCTCGTTCCTCATTTTGACACTTTGAGTTGATTAAAACCACCCTTATAAGGGGTGGAGTCCATTTTCAACCAATGGGAAATGTAGATATGATACTGATGATGAGAAATGCAAAATAAAAATGGAAAAGAAAAGAGTATTTCTGAGAATAAATATTGAGGAACAGAAATTTGTAACTTTTCAGAGAATTACCCTTATATACATACAGAAGTCCTGAAAAAGGGAGTATGCGCATACATCATATTTGGTCAATTGTGGAATGAAAAAATCTAACATGAATAAAATAATATATCCTAGTGTTTTTGAAAAGAGTTACTAAAATTAATGAAATACTCGGTTACAGCTTACCAGTACCACAAGTATTCGGTTATAACCGAGTATTTGAGTATTTGTCCATCCCTACCAAATTACCTCATTTTAAAAAATTTTCGAAGTTTTGATATTTGAAATTAAGATGACCCTATGCAATTTTGTTGAGAATTAGATAAATATTTGCTATTAAAATTCCTGTAAAGAAAGCAATTCAAGAAAAAAAAGTTTTCAACAATCGATGTAATAATGTTTTTAACTACAAACTGTGAATCTCCCTAAATAGGGGTTATTAGGCGAAATGAGGCTCATTTCCTTATTGTTGACATCACATGCAACTTTTGAGTCATAAGGTTCGACAGTAGGTTCGAGCCATAAATTTTTGTAATTTTTTTTTTTCATCTCATTTCGATGTAATTTGACTTTTGCGATGATATTTTGTTTATATCGAAAAGGTTGTTGTGAAACTCGATTCTGGAAACCTTGTAAGCCTGTTTGAGGTTATACAAAAGGCTCGGCGAATTTCTAAACTTCCGCTTTTGGTCTTCAATCTGATGACCTTGATATTTCCATTATAAAATGGGTTGTCGTAATAAATTCGAAGAAAGAAATTGTATTTTTAGATACCTCATCTCCTTGAATCGAAGCAAAATTGATGCTACGACAGAAATTTTTTGTTGTTTTTGCTTATTGCTAAGAAAAATATAAAGTCCGTCGAAAATTTGTACCAGCTTACTTTTTTCGAGAAAGTATACCATTTGAAATTGTAATTCGAACTGTCTCTCGACGCGGACGCGTTTTTTAAATTAATTTGAAAAAAATAACATTCCAAGATTTCAAATTTATTATCATTATTAAACCAGCTCGTAAGTTCGTTCATTTTTATCCTTGAAGGAGCTCAAATTTTTAAAAATTTCCGATGATATGTAAAATAAAGCTTTCTTCTCGCCGAAAATTGATCTCCTCGCTCCGTCAAAAATAAGCTGCGTATGCTTGGGGGAAGTCAATGAATAGGAATGGTTTCAGAAGTATAAATTTTTGAAATTGGAGAAAGTCTTTCATGATAAAGCATCGAAGTCGACGTTTTTTATGGGTATTTTTCTGGCTGTATTTTTATTTTTCACACACCGGTTTTTGTTTGATTTCTCCGCCTTCGGAAATTGAATTACTTGAATGGATGTATTTAATAATTCTCTTGTATTGCTCCTTGGAAGGAAAGAAAAGTGGTTGCCTTAGGCTTAGAGATGCCGAATTTTCACTTTAAAAAAAATCTTTTCGAAAGAAAAATAATTTTGTAAGCTTATCACTGAGTGATACGTAGCAAAATTATGATACCTCTACTTCTATCGCTGAAAGTAGAATTATCATTTCGAATCATAATACTATTAAAATTACAGCGTTGAAAATAAGATTGAAAAAAAAAAACGTAAGCAGCCATGCCGCATTACTGGAGCTGAATTTTTAATTGGAGCTTGTTTTGATTTACTAATAACCTTGCTTAACCGTTCATGACTACAGGCCACACCCAATACCAAGTCTGAAAACCCAAAAACACTTAAGAAGTTGAATTTGGCACAAATGTAGTATTTCTTGCCATGAAATAATCATGCGAACACATATTTCTCAAATTATAACTATTTGAGGGTCCTCAAATTATCTTCAAATTTTGTAAATCCGCCATTTTGGATCCATTTTGACTCAAATTTAAGTGGTTATATTCTGGTCACAAACTAATCCTACACACAAAGTTTGACCATTCTAGGCCGATTTGGTGATGAGATATGGAAGATTCATGAAATTTCCTGCAGCAATTTCCCCTCCAAAAGCCGTTTTTTGCTCTAACTCCCCTCCAAAATCACTTAGGAAGCTAAAATGAAAATACGTTTGTCACTTGCGCTCATTTTATCATATGACACAGCAATAAAAAATTTTCGACCCTCCTGTACCCCCACCACTATTTTAGGTTGATAACCCGCCTTCCCCCTCCAACATCATGTATGGAAGTGAATTCGGGATATAGTATACAACTTATCCCAATAACCATATGAATTCATATTAATTACATTTTTACCAACTTGAGGCTCCTCAAGCTCTACTCAAAATTTTGATAATCCGCCATTTTGATCCATTTTGATCCAAATTCAAGAGGTCATATTGTGGTCACCAACTAACCTCACACACAAAATTTGACCTCTTTAACTTGATTTGGTGGGGAGATATGGAAGATTCAAGAAATTTCATGACTCAAAACTTCCTCAAAAAGCCGTTTTTTGATCTAACTCCTCTCAATATGCACTTATGAAGCTGAAATTTTGATATGTTAGTATCCGTGACTCACTCTTTCATATGAAATCAAAAACAAAAAATTTGAGTTATTTGCCCCTTCTCCAGCCCCCCTCAAAATTTGACTGATCGGCCATTTTGAAATTTATCGAAAAAACAAAAAAACTATTTTTGTGTATTTTCAAGAAGAGTTCCTCACCAAATTTTGAGCGAATTTTATGAATACTCGCCGGCGCTACGCGTGGGGGAAAAAAATATATATATACCAAAAAGTTGGACATTTGCCAGGTGATTACAAATGGTCTGAAACGCAAAGATTTGAAGACCGCACCCTTCCCCGACCTTCCCTTCCCAAATCAGGTAGGCTGTAATAGCTATCGTTTTTATGAAAAACTCAGCTAAAAATTATGAAGAAAGGAAAAATAGAAGGAAAGGTTTTTGGGCTTTAGTAGAAAATGAAGAAAGTATAATCAATTAATCATAGAAAAATGATTTCTCAAAACGATTATGCTTCAATTTGAAGAGAAAGGGAAGGAAGAGATATATTATCTAAAACAACAACAATAACACAAGCAGCCACGCCACATCGTATTACTAGAGCTTACTTTATATATAATATTAATTTTATTAATAGTAATTTTTATTTATGAAATTTTTATTAAAATAATTGTTTTATTTATATCATTAATTTTTTTAATAATAAATTTGTTTTTTTTAAATAATTTTTTTATAAGGTTTTTAATTTATGAATTATTTTTATTTATTTTAATTTTAATAGTTAATTTAAATAGAAATCAGTTTGAACGTTTAAATTCAAGTTTAGTAATATAATGATTGCCCAAAGTGTATTCCTCAAAAGAGTCTACATGTTGCATTAAATCGCTAATTTATGTGATGAAATTATAATATTCATGAAATAGACAATTTTGAACATTCAACTTGGAAAGTCACTCAAGAAAAAAATTTATAAGTACTGAGTTTCTAAACCCTCGAAAATTGCTACGTTAATTTTTAGCTGAGTTTTTGATAAAAACGATAGCTATACTGTTTACTTCGTATGCGAAGAACAATAAAATTTTAAGAGGATCTAGGATTAAGGCAAATGAGTAAATTTGAAGGGGAATTAAACCAGAAAAAATAACCATCCATGCAGCATTATTGGAGCTGAGTTTTTCAATGGGTTTCGTTCACATTTGCAAATAGTATTGTTGAAGCCCGCAGGCCACATCTATTACCCAGTCCAAAAGCCCTATCGTATCCTTCTCAAAAACGCCCGAAAAGTTTAATTTGAAATGTATAGTAATTAAAAATCGTATTTTTCAAATTTTAGCTGTTTGAGGCTTCTCAAGCCTTCCTCAGATTTTGGCAGTCCGCTATTTTGGATACATTTTTGATAATTTAATCCAAATTCAAGGGGTCGTTTTGTGGTTCGCGACTAACCCCACCTACAAAATTTGATCTTTCTAGGTCAATTTAATTAGGGAATGTACCATACTATAATCAGAATTTTTCAAACCTTTTATTTGCCTCTACCATATTTTGAGGATAATATCTCTTACTCCCCTCCAAAAACACGTGTGAAAATGAAATGGGTATCTGTATAGCATACTTATTACCATTAAATACTGTGAGTCTGCTTTTTCAAATCTGATTCATTTAAGGCTCCTCAAGCTTTCCTTAAATTTGGGTCATACGCGATTTTGGAACCATTTTGACTCAAATTTAAGAAGTTATATTCTGGTTCTCAACTAACTCCACATACGAAGTTTGATCTTTCCAGATAGATTTGGTTTGGAGATATGGTAGATTTAAGTAATCTCTTTACTCAAAACTTCCTCAAAATTTGTTTTTTACTCTGGTTCGCTTCTAAATTCACTTGAGATGCTGAAATTTGAATATGTTAGTGTCGGTGACTGGCTCTTTCATATGAGATGAAAAACGAAAGTGATGAGTTATTCATCTGCTCTCTACCCCCTCTCAAAATTTGAGTGAACTGACATTTTAAAGTGAATTTCCCCCCTCCACCCAAAAATTGTCATTTTTCCGAATTCCACAAAGAGTCTGTTGCTAAATTTTTAGCATTATATGTATCAAAAAGTTGGACACATGCCATACGATTACAAATGACCTGAAACATCCCTCTTCCCTGACCTCTCAAACTGAAATCAGGTAGACTGTAATAGCTTTCATTTTTAATCGAAAATTCAACTAAAAAAATTGAAGCTTGCGGAAGGCATCAGAATCTTTCTCCAGAAATCGTGTTTTCGTGTTCCGTAACACGTGCGGCTATTGGTGAAAAAAGCGTTAACTTTTAGGTTCATTTTTCTCTTAGACCAAGATGTCGTGCACGTGAAGAAGACACGATATTACAGCGAATCGACTCTCGAGGTTTTCTGTTGTGCATGCGGAAAACGAAGAAGAAAAAAAAGAGAGCGCCCAGCGGTGAGGATTTTTATGGTGATGGATGGTTGGCAATAGTTTGCGTGACTGATGACGTATAAAGCGTTACATAACGCGGCGGAATTGCCGTTGTGCGATATTATACGTCGGCAACATATCATACGTTATGTGACAAACGCGTCGTCGCTGGCTGTTCTTAATTACATTTATATCGCTGCGGTACGGACGACGTCGGAGCGTTTCCTTTGGTTTAATTTGTCATTATTAAAGTTTAAAGTTATAGATGTCATTTACGGTGCAAATTTATTTGACGTCGGCGCTACATAAGCTCGACGATTGAAGGTCGCGAAATCTTGAACATATTAAACCGCGAAACCGTAATTTGCGGTCCAGCCTTTTTCCTTGGGTGTTTTTCGCGAACGCGAAGAGTCGAAATTGCGGCGCCGGTTAGCTTATTGCGTTAACCGTACGTAAGTCAAGTTATAACGTAAAAATCTCCTCTTTTGAGCGGATTACCCGCAGTAACCTGGAGCGCGGAGGGCTGGCTTTAATTCCAAATGTTAAAAGGTAATCCTCGATATATTCGTCGACGGCGATGGAGCATATAGTGTGCAGGCATACGATACATCCGTCAACGAAAAACTAATCCGACCAGAAGACCCGCTTGCCCCGTTCACGTAGTTCGTGTGTATTGTCAAAATGGTATAATCTCTTGTCGTATTATTCGGCTCCCTTTAGAATTACGTCGACCAACTTATACACGAACGCGAATAACGAAGACGATCTATTCTACAGATTATTATTATGAAATCAAAACGCTCCGACGTTTCTCGCGTGTATCGAAATTAACGCTCGTTTATTTCATATTTTGCTCGGTTTTGTTTCAGATTTCCAAATCCAATGAAAAACAGGTGTCGCTGAACGACGTGCGACGCGAGTTGACCGGGTATTATAAATGCGAGGTGTCCGCGGACGCGCCCTCTTTTCATACTGATATCAAGTCTGCGTTGGTGGTTGTTATCGGTGAGTGAAAGAGTATTTTTTACTCAGCTCTTAATAAACACGAAGGGAGACGGAGAAGTGGGTCTTCAGATCTTTACGTTTCAGACCATTTGTAACCAACCATCTGGCAAATGTGCAACTTTTTAGTACATATATTTTTTTTTCTATGCTCAAAATTAGGTGAGAGTCTCTTCTTGAAAATACAAAAAAAGACTTTTTTCTTTTATCGATACACCTCAAAATGGCGAATCACTGAAATTTTGAGAGTGACTGGAGAAGGAACAAATTGCTCAAATTTTTAATTTTTGATATCACATAAAAAAGTGAGCCATGGATACCAACATATCCAAATTTGAACTTCTCAAGTGCATTCTAAGAGGAGTTGAAGCAAAAAAAGCGGTTTTTTGAGGAAGTTTTGAATTGTGAAATTTCTTGAATGTTCCATATATTATTTCCAAATCAATGTAGAAAGATCAAACTTTGTATGTGGAGTTAGTTGGTGACCAAAATATGACTTCTTGAATATGGGTCGAAATGGATGCAAAATGATGGATTATCAAAATTTGAGTGGGGTGTAAGGAGCCTCAAATTAGTAAAAATGTAATTACTATGAACACATATGATTATTTAGGACGAAAAAAAAAAATACTACATCCCAAATTTACCTCCTCACATGATGTTGGAAGGGAAAAGGCGTGGTTATAGACCTGAAAATGTGGCGGGGTTCACAAAAGGTCCAACATTTTTTATAGCGATGTCATACGATAAAATGAGCCCAAGTGAGTAACCTGTTCTGATTTTAGCTTCCTAAGTGAATTTGGAGGGAAGTTAAAGCAAAAAATGGCTTTGGAGCCTCAAATAGCTAAGGTGAAAAATGTGTTCATACGATATCATCAGAGCAAGGCAAAATATGCTTTTGCATATTTTTCTAGTTGTAGATTATCGAGCATATCGATAATTTCTTTACGAATTGGAACATTCTGATTAAAATAAGCCCAACATGTTAGCGCATATTCTCGCATATTTTGGTAAAAATCCCGCATTTTTGCATAAAATGACTTTTTTAGGGAATATTTGAGAATAATTTGCTACTCTTCCTTAAATTTGGCCCTTTTTCGGGAATATTTCGATTATGATTAATTTTCAGTATTTGCCAAAATCAAAAATTTTCTGTTCTAAAAAAAAATTAAAAAAAAATTGAATACATAAATTTCTTATCTTAAACTTCTGTTCTATGGTTTACAAAGCAAACATTCTTTGTTGGTATTTTAATCTGTGCCACGAATTTGTGATATTTATTTTCTACGTGGTTATTTAGTTGAATAGATATTACAGTTTTACAAAACTGCTTCAAAAATCCTCTATTTTGATACCCATATTGTATGGGAATATTTTCGCATATTTCCCTTTTTTAGGGAATATTTAGCGCATATTTTACCTCTTTTTAGCGCATAAAATATGCGCATATTTCACTGTTTTTAGCGCATATTCTGCCTTGCCCTGGATATCATGATTGCATTGCAAGAAATTCTGTGTACATTTTTTCTAAAAGTAACTTCTTCAGTGATTTTGTAAGAGATAAGACAGAGTTTTTCAAGCTTAGCATTAGGTGTGGCCTGTAGACACGAAGGGGTTAATAACGTTATTTGCAAACCTGAACTAGCTCCAGTTAAAAACTCAGCTCTAGTAATGCGGCATGATTGCTTACGTTCTTTCTTCATCTCGAGTTACAGTTTCCAAATGCGTGACAATATTGATTTTTGAGTGTTTCAAGGTTCAGCACGTTCGCTAATGTTAAAGACTTATGCAGTTGTGAATTCATCACATAAACTCTCCGATTGACTTATCTGATAGATTTGGCATGACAAACTTTCTATAGTCTGACAAGCAGATTCGTCTAGAAAGTAGCTCACATGGCCCTACAAACGTGTTTAGTATGTGGGGATCCATTGGATAAATACCATTGGAAACGCTTAGCATCGTTTGTTGTAACTTTATGACGCATTAAGATTTGTTTAGGGGATTTTATGGCTTGGCACATTTGAATTTGTTTCATATACAATGTAATTGACATATATTTGAAATGAGAGGAGTGTCCGCTACCAGACTGTGAAAATATTTTTTGTTGTTTCCGGTCAAGTTCAAGAAATCGGAAAAACGAGGATTTATAGGCTCCAGCTCCCTACTGTGCCAAAGCATAAATCCAAAATATGTTCTTTCGGGACTATAGGACCTATACACGCAACAAGACAACTATTTTTTTTGTTCCGCAAAGAAGCACACTCAACGAACACTTTTTGCC
Organism: Phenacoccus solenopsis; assembly: GCA_009761765.1. Lineage (NCBI taxonomy): Eukaryota > Metazoa > Arthropoda > Insecta > Hemiptera > Pseudococcidae > Phenacoccus > Phenacoccus solenopsis. The sequence continues at coordinate 4,237,039 of CM019756.1, forward strand.
AGTTAGATTGTGAACTGAAAATCGTCCTATCAAAAATGTGAAGCAAAATTGAATTTGTCAGATGACATATCTGATAGACTTACAATTGCGTAATGAGATTTTACTTTTGAAATGTCTGCGCAGACATGAGTTTGTCTATTAACCTACCTGTTGCATTTGAATTTTTCTTATAGACGCATATAACAGGCTTGAAAGTATCCAACCAGAATATTTGACACGTTTCAATTTGTCCAATAGATTATAATTTATGTGATAGATTTATTTATAAGATGATGATTTGTTGGCTGATTCATCTGATAAACTTCGTATGCATTAGTATGCGTACAGAACAGAATTCAAGGCACATAGAAAGAACTCTAGAAAAACATTTTAAAGCATGATTCTTAGGAAAACGTTTTCAACACCTAGCTAATTCTGAAAAATAACTTGGTAACGTCTAGAAGATTAAATGTCTTTGTGTCAATAGTAATGGTAGGAAACCAGTATGCAGGGTGTTCCATCTCGAAGTAGCCCCTTCATACTACATTTAGGTCCACCCATATAACACTCATGTATGATGATTTGCCTACTTATTGACCGAAGGGACACTAATACCCAGTTCAGAAAAATATTTTTTTAATCTTAATAATGAACAACTTTATACTATCTCCTTATACAAAGCATATTTGTTTCACACTTCTCCATGCCTACTCCTTCAAAAAGGAGGGTAGGCAAACCAGCATACTCAAGTGTTACATATGTAGACCTAGGTGTAGTTTGAAGGGGATTACATCGAGACCAACACTATATAATCTAGCATATGTATTAAGCAAAGTTAACATTAGATATGTCTGGCAGAAATGAGTTCGTTTGACAGATTTCAAGTGGTCTTTTACATAGATAATGTTACATGTCTATGTGATGGACTTGTCTAGCGATTTTTCTTTTTCATTTCCCTCATCATCACCAACTTCTAACTGTATTTCAAAACGTAGGTCGACAGAACATATTTGTTCTACATTTGGCGATCAACTGCTACTGGTTCGTCATCGAAGCTATGTGAAATCTTAATAACATCGTTTGCATCGTAAAACTCAAGTTAACATTTTTATTTATGTTTTTCATACATCTTTAATTCTATTCAAGGCGATACATCGTGCGAGAAAATCTATTCGGCAAGTCGTTGTCGACGTTCGTCTCGATGCAGTTTTTCTTGTCTGTAAGTTTTTCGTTCCTTATCGTCGTTCGTTTAAAGTTTTCGACTTGTAGCCTACTTATCTGGATATTAGTGTATTCGCGTAGCGTTCGGTCGGTGGTCGTTGTTTGTATGTTCGCGAATTCAGCTCGATCGGCGTGCGGGCTGTGAAGACGTTGCCAGAAGGCAATACAAAAAAAGCAAACAACGAAAACGAACGACGACGAATTATGATTTATCGATACGTTAGACGATAAACTGTATCGTCTCGGCAATAAATATTCGAAATTCCGACGTACACAAAGGAATCAAAAGGGCGCAGACCATTAGTCGTAGCGGTGGTGATATCTGGAACGAGCAGATAAATTACGAAGGCTATAACGGAAAGCGCGAGTGGAGAACTTTGCAAAGGCGAGGATGATGTTTAATTTTTCTAATAGCGAATAAATTTACGAGCAGGTTTAGACGTTCGACGAAAGCTGTAAACGTGGCACTCGGTTAAATGGCAATTAAAGAGGGCGGCCAGGGAACAGTGAATTTATCGCGACCGCGATTGTTCCGCCGGTATTAGGTGGTTGATCGACTCGAGAGGCGCGGAAAATAGATGATTCGGGTGGATTTGAGAAAACGAGCGCGGTATTTAAGAAGGTGTCGGGTATTATTAAATCAGAAATGCTCACAATAGGGTGTATTTGGGAGACGAGAGAAAAAAATAGAATTCGACGAAAGCTCGACGATGTTTAATAAGTTAAGAAAGCTTTCGATGCTCGAGAATAGGTATATATGAACGGAAACATAACGAACGCTGGGGTTATCTACGATGAGCCCAAAAATCAATCATTTTTCGAAACACAATAACTTCGTTTTATACGCGATGGAGTTGGTAGAAGTACCTCGGTCGGCGTAACTTAAAGCCCGCTTTCGGACGACGGCGGTTTTTTTGCGGGTATAAAATAATTTCGGGCTCGGAATAAAGCCCATTTTTCAAAACGGCAAAAAAAAATCCCTTCCAACAATAACGTTCGGAATTGGACGTTCATTAAGTGAAAACCTTTTATACGGCTGTACGGCGTAAAGCTACAAAAGCTGGTAAAATGAAACCAAACGAGCAATTAATACCCTTTTTGATTACCATTCTCTTTGAAAAGGCGCTCGCGCCGATACGCCGGAGCGGCCGGACTATTTTAAAAGAATTACTCCGTGTAAAATCCTGGCCGTCCTTTTGACCAGAAAGCCGATTTGTTAATTATTAAGGAACACGCGCGCCGAGGCCGCACAATAAACGTGAAATTAACCGTTCGCAGCGCGACTACATGCCCTTACGCGGTATTTATTAATACTTTATAAACGCGGCGCCGCAGCCTAAAGCCACATAGAGATTTTTCGCATTCCATGGTGCAAGCTTCAGGCGCACCTTTTTCCTACCGTCTGGTAATCCTGTCGATTGAAAATACATGGGAATTCGTTTTTGGACCTGCTGGTACTGGACAGACGAGGAGGGAACGTGAGTAGCCGTGCCACATTACTGAAGTGGAGTTTTTAATGGACACATGTCCAGACATGCAGATATTGTTGATCATTTTTTTATATCCACACCCAGAAATGCATACCTGTACCTTCCAAACCACTTTAGAAGTTAGATTTGTATTTTATGGTTCATCTCCACCTCCCCCTCTCCCATATGAGACTATTATTTATGAACATGAAGTATTTGGGGCCCGTCAAGGTGATTCTCTGTCTCACGTTAGTTCATCTACCATTTTGGATCCATTTCAACCTAAACTTGCCGAGATCAATATTATACCATTACAAACTGATCTTACTTACGATATTTGGTCTTTCTAGGTATGGTTGATTGACCTAAAGCAGGTCAACTCATTTCAAATAATTATCACTAACAAAAAAAAAAAATCTATAAGTGCTCACACTGAGAGAAATTTTTTATAAAATAAAGTAATCATTAGGATTCTCTACGTAATGGTTCCTTCAATTCACAGTAATGGAAGGAATTTTGTGATATTTTAAGGATCTATTACGTTATTAATGTAATGAATACATTATTTAATATAATGTGTCCTTCAAAGTTCAGAAATAAGTTTTACATGCAATGATTACTTTCTTATTCATAACAAAGCTTTCGATGCTCGAGAATAGGTATATATGAACGGAAACATAACGAACGCTGGGGTTATCTACGATGAGCCCAAAAATCAATCATTTTTCGAAACACAATAACTTCGTTTTATACGCGATGGAGTTGGTAGAAGTACCTCGGTCGGCGTCACTTAAAGCCCGCTTTCGGACGACGGCGGTTTTTTTGCGGGTATAAAATAATTTCGGGCTCGGAATAAAGCCCATTTTTCAAAACGGCAAAAAAAAAATCCCTTCCAACAATAACGTTCGGAATTGGACGTTCATTAAGTGAAAACCTTTTATACGGCTGTACGGCGTAAAGCTACAAAAGCTGGTAAAATGAAACCAAACGAGCAATTAATACCCTTTTTGATTACCATTCTCTTTGAAAAGGCGCTCGCGCCGATACGCCGGAGCGGCCGGACTATTTTAAAAGAATTACTCCGTGTAAAATCCTGGCCGTCCTTTTGACCAGAAAGCCGATTTGTTAATTATTAAGGAACACGCGCGCCCAGGCCGCACAATAAACGTGAAATTAACCGTTCGCAGCGCGACTACGTGCCCTTACGCGGTATTTATTAATACTTTATAAACGCGGCGCCGCAGCCTAAAGCCACATAAAGATTTTTCGCATTCCATGGTGCAAGCTTCAGGCGCACCTTTTTCCTACCGTCTGGTAATCCTGTCGATTGAAAATACATGGGAATTCGTTTTTGGACCTTCTGGTACTGGACAGACGAAGAGGGAACGTGAGTAGCCGTGCCACATTACTGAAGTGGAGTTTTTAATAGACACATGTCCAGACATGCAGATATTGTTGATCATTTTTTTATATCCACACCCAGAAATGCATACCTGTACCTTCCAAACCACTTTAGAAGTTAGATTTGGATTTTATGGTTCATCTCCACCTCCCCCTCTCCCGCCAGGATTCATATGAGAGTATTCTTTATGAACATGAAGTATTTGGGGCCCGTCAAGGTATTTCTCTGTCTCGCGTTAGTTCATCTACCATTTTGGATCCATTTCAACCTAAACTTGCCGAGATCATTATTATACCATTACAAACTGATCTTACTTACGATATTTGGTCTTTCTAGGTATGGTTGATTGACCTAAAGCAGGTCAACTCATTTCAAATAATTATCAATAACAAAAAAAAAATTCTATAAGTGCTCATTTTAAGTTTCTAATAAGAGCAACACTGAATCCGACCAATAGAATACATCAGGTAACTGATCTGCTGTTTGATTGGTTGTGCGTCACGCGTGCAGTAACTAATCAAAAACCTGGAAAAAAGAACTCGTAGAATGAAAACATGAATCAGCTAATGATTCAAATCATTAAGTCACAAATGACTTTCCATTGCTCAACTCATTTTCAGTGAAAACTGAATGATGATTTAAACCCTTAAAATACTCATATTGCCCATATGCGATTTTTTTTTTCTTTGTAAAATGGATGTAGTTCTTTAAAAGGCTTCTAAGCGACAAAATTTCGGAGATTTTTGGTAGGTAGGTTTATCATGTGATCAATTACCACCATAAAGTTCATTCTGGAAACACTTGGTGCTTTTTTTTTCAAAAAATCCAAATTGTTCTCCACCTTGTGAAGGTGACTAGGATATTTTCCTATCGATAGAAACATACGCTCGTATATTTTTCATATCTTCAGAAAATGATAAAAGAGCACATGGAGCAAAATCCTCTCCTTAACGTCAAATCATCTGCCTTTTGAATTTTTCCATTGGCTATTTGCAGTCAGTAGGAAAATTTGTGCAATTATTTGGTGGCCAGCAGAAGTGATTAACTTGAGTATTTACTCGTATAGAACTTGGCTAGTCACCAGAATTACTCTATAGAATATGGAGTAATCTAAGTAACTGGTGCGCTTTTTCATTGACCAGGGTATAAAGGGCAATCATAAAGCTGAAGCGTGATAAAATAATAGCATATTTCATTTCTACCTTCATTAATTGATATTGTTCAATTTTCATTGATTTGAATCATCAACTGATTCTTTTTTTATGAGTAAGTGGAGGTAATTTTATTGATAAGTCGGAGACGATAAAGTGATTTGAATACATTTCAATAAGTAGAACACATGAAAATTATGAAGAATATTGATTAATGGTACCTGTGTCTAAAACATAAGAAGTAAAAAGAACAATTTGGCTTTCCTTATAAGGTAATTCAAGCAGTATAAATCGTAATAAGTAATAACCGGAAATTTACCAATTTCCAACTTGCTGATGGGTTGTTATAAGTGTGATGTGGGGCCAGTTAGAAAATGAACCAGTTACCTGCATTACTCTATAGAAGTTCAGGTATTTGGATTTGAGTTACGTTGTGGAGTAGTTATGGTAACTGGTCCATGTTCTAATCGGTCATACGTCACGCGTGTAGCAACAAATCAGCAAGTTGGAAAGTGGTAAATTACCTCGACTTACTCGCAAAATAAAAAATGAATCAGCTGATGATTCAAATCACAAACGAATTTCAGTCGTTCATTGAAAACTGAATGATATTATTTAGGAAGGTAGAAATGAAACTACCTCATTTTATCACATTCTAGCCTTATGATTGGTCGTTACACGCGTAACATATGACCAATCAGAACCTAGACCAGTTGCTATAACGCTACTCTATTATAAGTTTGAAAATTTTTTACATTTGGATTCAACAGTGTGTTCATTTGATTAGTTAACATCCAGCCCAAGAATACCACTTTTTAATGGTACATATGTGACTGCACTGATTTTGCATATGATGGATCATACAGTAAGTGTAGCCAATCTGTTTGTTTGATAATGCGTTGGGATTTTTGGGCCGAGTGTTAACTAATTAAAGAGGCACACGGTAGCATTTTTTCTTATTAGAAATATGCTAGCGGGATGGTAAATCTGAATCAGTGTTGTCAGGTAAAAATAAGTTGAAATCCCTAAAAATGAAAAATGTCTTTTCCGCAAATGGGGAAAAAATAATTCAGTTTATGAAAGGAAACCAACGAACTACCTTAAGCTACAATTGAGATTTCCTTCAGCTTACATATTCAAATTTTGAATTTTATATTGTGATTAAGAACTTGAAAATTTGTAAATTTTGATAAATTATGCATTGTCGCAACTAAGAATGAATGAAAATTTTTAATAATCGCTAAAAAAATCCTCAAAGGTAAAAATCTTATTTTGGTAAAATCTTCATAATCATTTCGCATGCTCCACCAAACCTCCTAACATCAAGTGGTAGGCTCTACTAAATGAAAATGGAGGAAATGGAGAAAGTTTTTTTTTTAAGTCGAATGCGTCCGAATTAATCATTCATAAGGTACGAGACATTTTCGTATTCTCAGCTCGTCGCTAGCAATACACCTACGAGCGAAGTTCGGTTATGTGAGTTTTATTGGAAACTAGAGAAGATTTTTCGTTACCTTTTGGCTTGCTGGGGATAGTTAATCAGTCGTGGGTAATTAAATTCGTACATTTTGGATTCTAATAGAGAATTTTCTTGACGTTGTGGGCTGTTGGTTTTTACATCGAAATACCCCAAGGTAGAGAGGTACATTGTAGGTAGGCTGGTTGTACAACGATGACCATTACCATTAGCCTACAGGTATACAGGAGATAGACTTTGCGTCCTAAATGGAAATAAATTACCCGGAACCGAGTGTACGAGATTAAAACTTCAATTCAACTAACGTATTAATTTAGACGCCGAAAAAAAGTTGTGTTTCATTTCCCGTAAGTGACGAGCTACTACCATAAAGTGGCTTATTACTCGCGTGGTGTAAATATAGTATGGTCGTTTATGTTTATCGTGTCGAGATTTTTAATCGGATTTTTTTTATACGCGTTTTTCAGAGGAGCCTAAATCGAAACCTAAATTAAGCACGGAAAAATCAAAATATTCGATGGGTGAACTTATAAAAGTAAATTGTACGTCATATAGCGGGTATCCTTCGCCAAATATTACCTGGTTTATTAATCATCGTCAGGTAAGGAATCATATTATTGCATTTCTCTTACATGTATATTATTTTGATTCATTTGGATATTCTAAAAACATTTCAGCTAGTAAATTTAATTTACACATATTTTTTTGGTGCATGAGTATCGCTTTGCATTTATCTATTTTTCGAAATTAAAAATAACTTGTATCGATTTTTAATGAAATTGGCCTATAGAACGCTTTCTTCTTTCACAAAAAATTTTTCTAAAATTTTTTACAATTTTTATGAAAGTGCCATATTCTTTTACTTGTTATTTTTGGCTTAAATAGAAAGTTTTTTTAAGTAATTGAGACTGTCTAAGATTTTTTGATTATGTTATTATTTTTTTTTTTTTTAAATTGAATTTTGCAGTAATTTTTAATCCATTTTCTAATTTTCAATGAAATACTCAAATTTAATGAATTCAACAGTTGTTTGATATTCGTTTTCAATGCTATAAATCAAAAATGGATACCTATCAAAATTATAATCTTTACTTACCTATGTGGAAATTTTTCAAAAAATCAAAATTGAAAGACTTGTCATATATGTAGAGAATATGAATGTTTTTCATGCATTCTTCAAAAAGAAAAAATTTTTAATCGTTTACAAGAATTTGATTCTTCTAATTTGCGCTTCATGGAGTATGAAAAAGTAGGAAAAAATTTAACTGTATGAGTTGCGCTAAAAATAAGTATAAAATTTTACACAACCTATAATCTCTCTTAATTTGGGATAAAAGTTTAGGATAACTCATTATTCATATTATTTTATGATTTGTTGTTGTTGTTGTTGTTGTTGTTGTTGTTGTGGTTATTATTATTATTTCATTCAACTGATTAATTTCAATTTTCTTTTTTAACTTGCCATTATAAGCAATTTATTATTTATTTTAATGTTTGAACAGAGCAAAAAAAGCTCGAGTTTATTTCACTATCAGTTCTTTTATAAAATATTTAATCAGATTAGAACATTATACTTCAATATTAAATTTCCTTCTTTAGTTTTATCATCTACTACTTTTAAAAATCAAAAATTCAATTCAAATGTTAAAATGTAAAACCTATTTTGTTCTCTCCAACCGGACTGCCATAATTCTCTGGATGAAAATTCAGTTTTTATTAAATACCAATCATATGTACAAGCACCTCTTCCACTCTTTTCACTCCCCTCTTTCTAAAAAATGAATCAAACTAAATAATGTATTTATCGATCAAAATTACTAATCAGGTATATAGTGTGTTTCTCTTCAATGGGACCTTCATATCACAGATGGGGCAACTTGTGTGACATTTATGTATAATGGTTTGTCTACCCTTCTTACTGAAGGGGCTATACTACGGAACTTCGAAAAGTATTTCTTTTACTTCATCATCTAAGATAGGTGAAAATGAACTGCTTTCGCCAAACTGCATAGCGTACAGTGTAGTATTATTGGCCAAATATAGGTGGCAATGGACGAGGTAGATGTGAAGAAATAATGAAAACTTTAGATAAATGATGGATAATATTGGTCATTTCTGTATTTATTAGATACGATTTTGGAAAATGATAAACTTGCATTTTAATCACTTTTCACTGACCACTACCCCATTCCTTACCAGTTGATTGTCGTAAATGCCCTCTCCGTAGCTGTAGCTTTGAGTACAAAAAGAAATTAATTCATTTACAAACTTTCAATACATTTTTTTTTTCAACATAATGAAGTAAAAAAATTTTTTTCGAGGTTCAAGTTCATGGTGCCTTCAACAAGTAGGGTAGACAAACCATTATACACAAGTGTCACACAATTTGTCTATTTGTGATATGAAGGAGGTCCTATTGAGAGCTAACACGCTGCATATTAATAGTGATGCAAAAACACACACCTCTGTTTGATTCATTTTTTAAGAGAACAAGGGAAAGGAGCGGGGATGAGGTGCTTTTAGTGTTGGTACACAATGAAAAGTGAATTTGACATCGAAAATTAGTGTGATTATGCAATTTAGTATTATTGATAGATGATTGACGCAATAGAGGGTGTAGGTGGGAAAAATAACAAAAAAAAATGACTGAAAATATAGTCAATTTTTCATAATTTTCACACTTTTTTCATCATTTCTCCATATGTACGCCCTCCACTGGCACAAATTTTTGTGTAAATAATACTGGATTGCTTACTTTAGATTTCGGTGCGAACTGTCTGTTTTCATTTGTCTTCGATGATGAATAAAAATTTTAAAAGTTGATCATCACTAAATTAGAAATTTTTTTGAAAGTTCTATATAACTGCTCCTTCAGCAAGTAGGGTAGATGAACCATTATACATGAATGCCACTAGAGTTGCCTCTCATGCAGCATGAAGGCGGTTCCATTACAATGAAACATCCTGTATGCATGGCATGAATTACAGCCAGGCCATCGTATTGATTCGATATTTATTCCATGAACAGGTGAACGATTCGTACTTGACGACCATCACGTACACGATATTCAAGGAAGCCGATGGTCTGGAAACGATCAAATCGAAATTGGAGGTGTACGCGAAAACGAAACTCTTCAAAGAAGGCAAAATGCGTCTGAAATGTCTGGCCAATCAATACGATCTGTACTCGGAGAGCGTGGAATTAGAAGTGGAAGACGATACGCCTCAACTAGCTCATGTACTCAGTCCATCTTCGATGCCTAGTCTCGGTTAGTGCGGTAGATTTAACGAGCGTTTTTATCGGCGCTAAGAGAAGACTATGATAGGAACTTTTTAATAATAGTAAACTGCGTCGCAGCTTCGTGTCCGGCCGAGCGGAGTAAAAAAAACGCGACTATTATGAACTTTTTCGAACAATTTCGCCACAGTGGTGAGATTCTTTTGGGCTAGAGGTACTTTTTTTTGGCCGCAGCGCGTCTCTTTACTCTAAATTAAATAGTTTCGAAATTTCGTTATTCCGAGTTTAAGGAAGTTTTATACTTAACCCGACGGCTACGTACTATTAAAAACATATGACAACGTTTTAAGACTGAGTTTAAAGCGATGAGCTAGGTCGCTAAAAGTTGCCCGTTAGAGGTTTATATTGCGGCGAAAGTTTTCCGCGCTGTGGGTACTTTGCCGGATGACTGCTGGATAAAGATACGGTAATGAAGAAGTTGTATTCGTATAACCGATGCCACTTACTGGCGTGTATTTTGGATAAGAGACGTCGCGTATAAAAATTTACATGTATTTTATCAGCGTCTGGGTTAGCTACGTGACTTACTTCTCAGTCCTGGTATGCGGCGGTGGTCGTAATTTGAATTTTTATCGCGAAACAGGGAGTGAAAAGCTGCGTTTTAATTGAGCTTAATCAAATTAAAGCGTACGAGGTAATTAATTTTTTTCGGGGCAAACAAGAGGACAAATTGGATTTAAATAACGAGTAAGCATCCGGACAGGATTGCAGGAGTTGAAAGCACGAGCAATTTTTAATTATTTTTTACGACATTGTAGTTGATTACGCGGCTTTTGTGGGAAACATTGGTAACCCGAGAGAGCCTTTGGGTCATCTCATATCAATTGCCACTGAAAAATATCATTTTTGATTTCATTCCTTTCCATTTCGAGCGTTACATTTTTACAAATGAACAAGATTGTTTTACCTCAGAGGTAAGAAAACGGTCATCAGTTCTCTTTGGATCCATAGGTGGAAGGAAGAGATTGTCTTCAGTTTTTGTCATTTTCCAATTATACCAAAATATGACCACTTTTTTTTTTTTAAAGTGCAAATGAACTCAAGGAGAGATGAAGAGTTTTGGCAGTTCAGTAGTTCATCTAGAAAAAATTCTAATGGATCCAAGAATTGAAAGTTGAACTGTGTGAATAAAAAGTTCAACTTTCACCACTCGTAGACATATTTTGGCACCAACTTCCTTGAAAAATGTGAAAAAATATCATAAAAGAAAACAACTTGACATATTTTTTTAAAACGAGAGTATGCCATTTTAGGAAGTGTACATTGGACGATGTAAATGTAGGATGGGTGGAATTTCGTTTTTAGCTCAGTTTTCAACTCAAAAATGACAATTATTATAGTCCACTTGATTTGGTAAGGAGAGGTCGGGGGAAAGGGAGGTCTTCAAATTTTTGCGTTTCCGACCATTTGTAATTACATTTATGGCAAATGTCCAACTTTTTGGCATACATATATTTTTTCCCTCGGGCATAGCACCGGCGAAGATGGATAAACATCACTCAAAAGTTGGCAAGAGATTCTTCGAGTGAATGTGCAATAGCACTTTTTAGGATTTTTGATACACCTCAAAATGGCAGATCCCTCAAATTTTGAGCGGAGCTTAAGGGAAAGCAAATGGCTCACATTTGTCAATTTTAGTTTCATATGAAAGAGTAAGTTACGGATACAATTATGCACAAATTTCATCTTTCCAAGTGTATTTGGAGGAGAACTACAGCAAAAACGGTTTTTTGAGAAGGTTTTGAGTCGTGAAATTTCTTGAATGTTCCATATCTCATCACCAAATCAATCTAGAAAGCTCAAACGTTGTGGGTTGTGTCAATTTGGAACCATGATATGGCGCATTGAATTTAGGTTAAAATGAATCCAAAATGAAGGATTGTCAAAATTTGAGTAGGGCTTGAGGACTCAGAAAACTAAAAACGTGAGTAATATGGACTCATATGATTATTGGGGATGAGAAGTATACTATATCCCAAATTCACGTTCATACATGATCTCGGAAGGGAGAACGAGGGGTTATCGACCTCAAAATGTGGTGGTGGTACACAAGAGGTGGAAAACTTTTCATTGTAGTAGGCGATAAAATAAACCCGAATTACTGACTTACTTGCAGGGTCGGGCAGAATCAAAAAAAAAAAAAACGATCCGAATCACGGATCACGAATCAAAATTAGTTTGGGATTCGAATCACGGATCACAGATCATATTTAAGGATCGGATGTTGATCCGTGATCCGTGGATCAATTTTCACGGATCACGGATCAAATTTTTTTTTTCAAATAATTTTGTAGTGTAAAATTATGAATTTGAAATATATAACTTATTAGTTGTAACTAAGGTACTAAAAGATGGGAGTAAAATGGGTCGCTGCCATATTTGTTCAGTTGTTTACATTTTTTTCTCTTATCAAGTTGAGCTGAAAAGTAGATTTGTGAACTTTTTCTTGAAAGTTTATTTATTGTTGTGCTTTTGATACTTTTGATTAATTTATTATAAAAATTGAATCATGAACAATGCGATAAACTCTTTTTCCTGTGATATAGCCGCTGAAAGAGAAAAAAATGTAAACAACTGAACAAATATGGCGGCGACCCATTTTACCCCCATCCTTTAGTACCCTAGTTGTAACTTGTTGCTTTGAATGCTTCGTTTGTTTCTTTTTTTTGGCTTCTGAATTTGAAATTTTGAATACAGGATTCGCTGATTCGCGATTCGGATAATAGCAAAAAAGTATTCGGATCACGGATCACAGATCAATTCGATTTAATGATTCGGATCACGGATCACGAATCATTAATTCGAAATGGATTCGAATCATTGAACGGATCAAAGTTCGTGATCCGAATCGTGATTCGGATCACGTTTATTCGGATCATGCCCGACCCTGCTTACTTGCAAAAAAAACCCTCGTGTAAAAGGCGCCTGGGTAAATGACGTAGTAATTTCCCATATTATAACGAATACAAGTAGCCTTGTGTAAAAGGCACCAACCTCTAACGGAGTGGGGATGTGCAACGCACCTATAAATACTAGTGTACTCACCAATGCCGAGCAGTTGTGAAATAACTCTCGTCTCGTATTATTCAAGTTTAATTTGTATCTTCTATTAAGCCCATACTCTGCACACAAGCTATAAATTATCCATTTGTTGTTCATTTTTGAAAATAAGCAAAATTATTGCATTTTGAAAAAAATAATCTCTTTAGACACCTTAAAAATTAGTTAGCTGGCTAAAACTTCTATTTAGATTTTATTTTTTTAATTCGAGATACCATACACCTTCCAAAAGGTCATATGCCGATTTTGAAAGTACTGAGCTTAAAAACTTTATTTTATGATTTTTTTACATGTTGAAAGTGATTCCAATACTTTTTTGAGTGGACTATTAAGGTTGAGCTTATTATGCCGAAAATTCATCTTTCAAGTTTTAGAAATGTTATGGGGCAGTTGAAACTTCCTTTGGATGGATTGTTGAACTTCAAAAACAGTTTGCTCTAGGTGTATTCGGTTGCTTTCTATGAGAGCTTATAGTTGAACATATTGTATGAAAATTGAAAAATATCAAAATCAAGATGATTCTCTCCTATTTCCTGGCAGATTCGAGGAGAACTTATGATTATTTTCGTGCTTCTAACTCGTAAAAAATTGGACGAAATGGAACCATTAGGTAAAATGTTTGCTTGAACTTATATGTGAAAATATTCTGTTCATGTTTAAAAATACTAACCGAAAAACAATGCAAACTGCGGGTATTTCATCGATAATTAAGCTCTATGAGTAATATCCCCACTCTATAAGTAGCACATCTATTCGAATAGGTACGTCTTCGGTTCACCGCCGGTATTTAATTTCTTAAGTGTTTTTACACAGTGGTAATTTCTTGGGAACTTTGGGCGCGCATTCGCAGCATGAGCGGAGAGGGTTTTCGCAGATGTTGTGTTCATTCGAGTCGTAATTAATTTCCGTTTTAATGATTAATGCCTGAATGCTCGTCGACTTCAGAGAGATCTCGATTATTATTTAAACTCGTAATAAGGACGTTTCCCTCAGCGCTGGTTTTCTGGTAAGAATAATTTTTGAAGCGAAAGACCCGGGGTCTCGATCAAGAATGAATACGTTTTTTATAATGTATAAAGAAAGAGCCTGCTCATTTTTCTCCTTCTCGTGTACTAACTGTAAACGTATACGTAGGTAAGGATTATAATACGATGTTTGATAAGAGAGGAAAAATTTCAAGCATGAGATACCAAAAAGAAAACGGAAGCTAGCGTATGATGTACTAGTTCTGTCGTCAAAGAATGAAAATGTTAAATCGTTTGTAAAAGGAATTTTTTTCTTCGAGTTATTGAAAAGTAAATTAGTTGCAAATGACATTTTTACCCTTATGTAAGAATTTTTGTTGTATATACTTTTTTTAAGGTTTTTACTTTATTTAATCTTTCGTTGTGTGTTGCAGGTCATTGCAGTAGACTAAACGTCAATAGAGTTTTGTTTTTATGTAATATTCTATTCGCTTCAAAATTCATGTATAGAAGATAGCAAACGATGAGATGAACATGCGACCTACAGGTCTAAACGTGTACAAAGGTTACGTATTAAATATTTTAACGACGAGTCAACATTCGCGAAGAGAAACCAAGAGTAGGAATTTTTATTGCGACGAATTTTTTTTTTTTTGATTTATTGTTAACTTTATAATAAGACACGTGTTAATTATTGTAGATTTTTTTCATGTTTGTGATTGATTTTTTCCCTTTTTGTTTGTTTTATTTATTTTTTTTTTTTTAAGGATCCGATACGTTGTTCATTAGCGCTGATATTTTGTTTTGCTCTTTGACAATTAATTATCGGGTATTTGTATATGATGTTGATGGAGGGTTAGATGGTACTGAAACAGATTTTACGTATGTTTCAACGCATGTTTGGTATGATCTTCGACTCTTCGTACCTACGTGTGTATTATTGAAGGAAACGAATAAATTGGTCGTGCGTTATTTGGTGAATTTGTAAAGCGGTGTAATCTTTTTTCGAATAAATCGATGTTGCCAATTTAAATGTTTTATTAATTACAAATACAATTTCAGGAATGGAAATATGCGATGGAATAATTTATTAATAATTTGTAAAAATATAAGCAGGTGAAAAAAATTCATCGCATGTATGAATGTGTATCATCAAATTCTGTCAGTCTGTAACATGAAGATAGAAGATAATCCAGGAAATTCTATAAAAAATAAACATCATCATTCAACTACCAATTTTGCATGCATACCTTATGAATTAACGAACTTGAACATGTCTTTCAGAGTTGAAAGAATATCTTCATGAAAACACAGTAATATACAAAATACGTTCAAGCGCTTATTAGAATATCAACAATTTTCGTATTTAAAAAAAAAAGTACAGAATAGTTTTTTCAACGATAGTTTGAAATGAAGGTTTAAATAAGCAATATCATAAATTGAACTGAATTCATTCAATTGTTTTTTTTTTTCAACAGACTTGAAAGAATACAAATTACGATCGGGTAACATTCAAAGGGAACCAATTTCCGATTTTTATTATTAATTTATCTTAATAACATGTTTCAACCAGATATTCAGCTACTGAAAACTACGTTGTGGCGAACGTAGAAATTTCATTCTAAAGTAAAATTAATAATAGATTCGAAATCAACAACGAGCAAGTAGTTAAATTAAATTTTCGCTTTTAAAAATGAAGCAAATAAAGCCTAGTCAATGAAATTAATAATTTCGCATGCGCCGTAAATAATATAAGGTAGGCAACCACTGGAAGGTTTTGAATATTCGATTTTCACTAAGAGAATATAAAGTATTAGGAGGTCTTCAGTTACTAAAATTCGACTACTGGTTGCATGGAAGTAGTTACTTTTTTTAACATAAGGAAGCGACACTGTTTCCTCTCGTAAATCGACTCATTCAAGCCGAAAATCGGCCACTTTCACTAAGAGAATATGAGATATTAGAAGGTCTTCAATTCAACTTACTGGTTACATGGAGGTAGTTATTTTTTTCAACATTAGATAGCGACACTGATTCCTCTCGTAAAACGAGTCATTAAAACTAAAAATCGGCCAGTTTCACTAGGAGAATATAAGATATTAAAAGGTCTTCTGTTTCCAAAATTCAACTACTGGTTATGTGGAGGTAATTACTTTTTTTGACACTAGATGGAGACACTGATTCCTCTCATAAATCGAGTAATTGAAGCTTAAAATCAGCTAGTTTCACTAGGAGAATATAAAGTATTAGGAGGTCTTCAGTTTTTTAAATTCGACTACTGGTTGTATAGAAGTAGTTACTTTTTTTGACACTAGGTAGAGACACTGATCCCTCTCGTAAGTCGAGTTATTCAAGCCGAAAATCGGCTAGTTTCACTAAGAGAATATAAGGTATTAGGAGGTTTTCGGTTCCTAAAATTCAACTTACTGGTTGCATAGGAGTAGTTACCTTTTTCGACACTAGGTAGTGACACTAATACCTATCGCAAACCGAATCACAAATAACGAAAATTGAGAAATCTTATTAGGAGGATATAAGGTATTAGGAGGTCTACGATTTCTGAAGTTTTTATCACCAGTTTGATAGGGTACTTACTTTTTTCTACACTAGATGGCGAAATATTTTATTTATCTTTTTTGTTTACTGTTTTAATTGATTGTTATCATTATCAACATTTTTGAAAATGAAAAAACATAATGCTCATATTTTTATTTTCACCTTTCAGATTTCAAATAACTAATTAACTGAGTTCATCGAATCATCAATGATCTCTATATAAAGCAACATAATTATGAAACTAAATATAAATTCAACGGTTTAATTTTCTACAAGAACATTTTGGTTCTTCATTTTTATAATATTAAGAAAGTAACGAGTTTCAATGATTAATCAACAATATTACTCGAATAAACAGTCAATTTGTTCTGTGAATGTTCAACAGTGTTATATTTTCAAGCTTCATCGAGTTCATCATTGACTCTCTTCTGCGCACAGAGGCTGTTTTCTGATATTTCCAAATTGTTCCTTTAAACTCGAGTTACTTCATTTTGCCGACTTCTTTAGAACCTAGAAACATAATTTTTTCACCATTGAATACTTCGAATCGACAAGTAAATCTACGTTATCGTTCATCGCTAAAAACACAGTACAATGTGTAATGTGTTCCAGAAAACTCGCAAATAATTTCCAACGTCTCCGGGGCGAACGCCAGAATAAATAAGACTCACGGCGACTGTTGAGCTTATACATTAAACCGTTGTGTTTGGAATTTTAAATAAACCAGGTACACGGAGGTATATACTTGTAATCTGATGTTTGTTTTATGCAAAGTGTGTTTCGTCGTTTTTCTATTACACGTTCTCCGCCCGCGTACGCTAAGCGTGTAATAGTTTATAGTACGTACAAAATTATGTATGCGTTTTTTGCGGGCTGGCGGACGAAAAGCGCTCAGTGGAAACTTAGTTAGGCCGGTGTACAAAAACATTTCACGCTCACCGGTACAATAACCTAGTGTGGTTTACAATTTAGAGCCGCAATGCAAAACAGGTGAGTATTTTTACGCTGCCTTAACAGGTGCCAGTGGCCGGGTGATTTTTCCAAATTAATTACCCGAAGGGGTACGCTTCGAAAAACCCAAAGCTTTGGTTTATTTATTCGTCGTTGGGTCCTTCTATTCGCGTTCGTCGTATATAATCTTAGAAAATGAAAGCAAGCTTTATACCGAAACACGCCTCTTTGTAGTGGTTACGGTGTGTATTTGCGGTTTGCTGCGCGTATACCAGCTCAGTTGACGTGGTTATTTTTATCAAACATAGCAATTTAATTAAAATAGCTAGCTCTGATGTTATCGATTATCATCGAACCGGTATTGTATACGGTTATGGTGCGGTAATACCACTATCAGTCTTTGATACTTCATGTGTTAATTTCACAGGTATACTCGGTTCTCTCGAGACGTTCGTTACAACACTCGCAAGTAAGATGATGGAATTCGTATCGGTGAACTTATCGTCGAACTTAATTGAGTCACTCGATGCTGTTCGTCCGAATCATAGCACAAAATTCCATGCAAACTCAATGCTCCGCTGAGACCTAATTATGCGTTAACTTCTAATAATGCCACGGTCCGTTCATTTGTGACGCGATTATGAAATTAAGCCAACTTAAACTTACCTACAACTTGTTCGAGTTTCGGTACGTTTTCGTACGCCCCAAGGTTACAGTAGAGGAATTCCCGGATGCTGAAAAGAGAAATAGTTAACGAGAATTGTGGCCGCCGATACCTTTAATTTTACGAACATTTCTAGCTTCTACACTCCATCATGATATGCTCGATTTTCGAAGTTTGGCCAAAGTCGATGTTGAAAAGTAACAACAAAAAAAGCTGATCATATGCTCAAAGTACATCACTCGTTACATGATTTCAAATTAACGTCGAGAATGTTCGCTTACCAATATCATAGTGGAATATTTTGTGATACCTATTGATATTATCATTATATTCTCATGATATCAAAACATGATAAATAAAGGTTCAAAACTTGATCACAACTCACAGTATCATCCAAGTGACGTACGTATTTATCAACAGGGTAGTTGAAATACGAGACGAAACAGAAACATTGATTGACGAGTAAACTCTAATATTTTGCTTGATGATTTAATTGCATGAATCTGTGTAGAAAATTAAATTTTTATCATGCTCGATTGTTTATCAACAACACTTCAGTAGTTCAGTGAACAGTGACTTTGAACTGGAAAATTCATTTTGTATATTGTATCTTTATTTACACATTATCAAATAAAATGGCTTTTGCTGCATTCTTTCGTTTCTAAATTCAACTTACGTGGTTTCGGAGAAATATGGTGGGGGTTTTCAGAGTCGTCCTGTGTGTGATCAATAGGCGTGAAGAAGTCAGCGACGTTATCTGGAAACCTGAAGAAACTGAAATTAAAAACTAAGCTCCAGTAATGCGGCATGACTGCATATATTAATTTTTTTCCTATTTTCATATCAATAATTGTTCTTTTCTGAAGCTTCAACTCTCATGTGAGAGTATGTTTGTTATTTATTTGAAATACGTACATGTATCATTATTAGAAGGTTCAACATTCGTGTAGATAAGAGTGAATCTTCGTGTGAGTGCAAAAGGAAAACAAAGACTGTCATATTACCAGCTTAGGTTTTTATTTTTTATTTATTTTTTTCATTATTATTACGCCTACCTACGTGCGGTATCATTACGAGTATAAATTTTCAAAATTGTTCTTCAAACTTGGCAATTTCTTTCACTTATTGATCGTTTGCGTAGATTTCTAAAGGAATCGAGGTATTTAGATCAGATTAAGAGTGAACGAATTTTTTCAGATTCATTTTCACAAAGCAATGATGTTTAATGTTTTGAATACGGTGTGTCTGAAATAGTTTATTATCGAAGGTTAGTCCGAGATATTCAACTCTATCTGAGAGCGGAATTATGGTATTACGTAGCTGTATTTCGAGGGATTTATAATTTAGTGAATAGCTGCAAACTTGTTATATGAGCAGTTTAATTCATCCTCCAAGGACTTACGGTAGATTTAGTTGGTGGCTAATTATAACAATTGTTCTATTTTCGAAGATCGTCCGCAAAAAGTTGTCTGAAAACTAAAGGTGAAATTCCTCAGTCAAGGTCATCTCTCATGCAAAAGAATGACAGTTTTATGTAAAGTTTTCAAATAGTAAACTGGAAGTTAGCGGATAGGTCTTCAAAAATTCTGTGTGACGTATCAGTTCAATGCTCAAAAACATTCCCATAAAACTGTCTGGTTTCAACTGATAGTAAACTGTTAATCTTTTGTACGAAAGCAGATCGAAATTTGATAGGCAGTAACTTGCGTAAAATTTTACAACCCCTGTGTGAAACTGACGGATCACTGTTATACGGAATTGATACGACAAAATCTCGCTAAAAGAGCTGTAAACCATGCGAGCCCATTTAGCGATATAATTCGTAATAATCTCGAGCTACAAAAGGCAATATCACAGCATGGCGTGCCTAACTAACTGTGAAAAAAGACTAAAGCGTGCGAGTTCGTCGACGCGACGTGTACAATAATGAATAGATACACAGAAGTAGAAACAGAACACAGAGCCGAGCTAATATACATACTTACAGAGGTACCAAAAAGCATGTTGGAGTTTAGGTTCGAAGGACCCCACATCTATATATTGTTCGCACATAACTATAAAGCCGAACACGACGCCGTATAGGTATTCTCGGGGGACTGAGAACGAATACGAATTTTGGTTCAATAATTCCGAAGATATGATTTACCTCTCCTCGTTCGATAGCCTAGAACCAAGCACTTCATCAAAGTTTCAAACTTTCAATTAAAGTTTATATAAAAGTTGGATGTTAATGGTATTAAAGCGAGCTTCTTACTCGACTAGAAATTTCCCCGTTCGTTGTTTAAGTACCCGCCCGGTCTTCCATCTCGCTTAAAAACAGATCTCAGGCATTTGCGACGCCGCGCTCCCCGCTCGCAATTTATTACCACTAAACTCTCGGCAGCCTCGACGCTTTCGGCGCTTTTCATATTTTCTTCAACGCGGGCTTTAATAATCTTTCGTAATTAGTTTCTTATTGAGGTATTTTCCAACTAGAGGCATTTCGCGATTCGTAGAGGCAGTCGAGGACTGAAGCGACGAGTCGAATTAAGTTTTAATTTGGCACTTTTTCCGCTTTTAATTTACCTACCGTTTTCGTAGTGGACGTTGTAGAAAAAACTGTATAATCGCGCTTCATTTTGGCTTGAATGAGTCGAATATCGGAAAGGATCTGTTTATTTGCGTAAATCTTGACTTCTTACTGCAACACAATTTCAACAATTTTTTTCCACTATTAATCAAGACATACTAAAAGTTAACATTGATGGGAAGAAAGCAAAGCCTATGGAAGACAGTCAGAATGCCAAGAATTAATCTTTTCGGAGTGTTTCTTTAAGGATTGCTCATATTTAGCGCAGTTGTATGGTGTATGTACCGTGCGTGCAAATGATTTCTTACACATCTGCGCAAAAATTTCCAACAGCCAATTTATATAATTCTAAAATAACGTTATAACTTGAAACGGTTGGTTTATTTATGCTTCTAATCAGTTTTATAATATAATTTGATGAGAAATTAGAATAAAAGACAATTCTACATAATTTTTATTTTTATTTCAAAATCATGTAACACGAGTTTTGGCGAATTTTTGCGTTGATGTGTAAGGAATCCATTCCGCGCACGGTATATTACACACTCTCGATATCTCAGATCTAAAAAAGAACTAAAATACAATGTATGCTATAAATACCTTAAATTTGAAAAACACCCACACTAATAGAACAAACGAAGTCGCTGGATGTTATTTAATAGCTAAACTTGAACCATTACATAATTACGCGCAATTTTTTACAGTTGTGTATCCTCTAAGAAGGCGCGAATATTATATATTGCACTATGTAGTATGTAGAATTTTGGCTGAGGTTTGAGGATATGGACGAATAATAGCAAATGATTCACTCACTGAGTATGATTCTTTGCTACATGATTTACATTCATTTTAAAATAAAACAGAAAACATCATTAACAACCTAAATAAATGATAACTGATTTTAAATACCCGTAATACCCTCACCCCATCAGTTTTTACATTATTGATATTCCACCTAACCATAAGTACTGATAGGGGGTATGGAACTTACCAAATTTGTAATGTTGCACGATACTCGTATCACCGATTATGCATAACGAGTACTTGTTTCGAAAACGATTGACGATGATCGTTTATATATAACCGATTATGGCGATTATCCAGAAATATCCTTCGACCATATACTATGGACTGCTAATGTTCGTACAGAAACGAACACGAAAGTGAAGCAAACAATAACAACATCATAGATGCGCTCGCGCATGCGTAGTGATATTCAGAGTTGGGCATGAGTCTGAGCGCGCTCGGAATGCGCTCTTTGAAGAGCGAAAAAGAGCGGAATAATAAATCGCTCGCGAACAAACGAATGAGTCCCCCATTCTTCAGATTCTTCGTTCTCTTTCTCCAGTAATGAGAAAAATGACGTAAAATGATAAACAGGGATCTAAATAGGTAATATGTACTCGCTCATGATTGGTTGAAGTGATAAGCAAAAAAAACATAAAGAATTCGCTCAGAATTTCACTCAGAATGCTGAAGAATGAACTCTTCTCCACTCCGAGCGAAAAGTGAGCGGAACATATCGTTCTTTCGCTCTTGAGCCATTCTGCCCAACTCTGGTGATATTTCAGGAATGAAAATGACAATTTTCAATGATAAAATGTTAAATCAACATCAACTACTTGATTTAATTTCATTAATAATATTCAATAATTAAAATTACATTAAAGAAAGCATATTAATAATTATTTCAGTGAATCATAACTGTACAAGTTGATAAGGAAACTGAAACTACGCATGCGTCAGCGCATCTAACTACTGTTGTTGTTGGATTCAGTTTCTACCATTTGAATTAGCAGTCCATAGTATACCGGGTGACTACTTGATTCGAGCACCCCAAGCGCAAAAATCTTTCTCTCATAGAAATAAATTACATATTTGAATGATATTAAGAACAATAAATGACATAAATAATATTTATTTAATGCTTAAAAGTGTTTATCAATGAAATACACAATTTTAATTTATACTTTCATTGCCAAAAATACATATGTTTTGAATTTATTCACCTTTTAGCTAATTTTTTCGCTTGGGTGCTCGAATCAAGTAGTCACGGTAGTAACCCGGTATGGTCGAAGGAAATATCTGATAATATAAAGTACTAATAAAATCTGTTAGGAGCGCTAGTTGAAGATTGTCTTTTCTACCATTTTTCCTTAAGCGGTGCTTAAATAGGTAAATGGAAAAAGTTGATTTTAAAATTAAAAAAAAAAACGTAAGCAGCCATGCCGCATTACTGGAGCTGAGTTTTTAACTGGGGCTTGTTTTGATTTAGTAATAACCTTGCTTAACCGTTCATCACTACAGGCCACACCCAATACCAAGTCTGAAAACCCCTACCCTATCCTTTCCAAAAACACTTAAGAAATTCAATTTGGCACAAATGTAGTATTTCTTGCCATGAAATAATCATGCGAACACATATTTCTCAAATTATAACTATTTGAGGGTCCTCAAATTATCTTCAAATTTTGTAAATCCGCCATTTTGGATCCATTTTGACTCAAATTTAAGTGGTTATGTTCTGGTCACAAACTAATCCTACACACAAAGTTTGACCATTCTAGGCCGATTTGGTGATGAGATATGGAAGATTCATGAAATTTCCTGCAGCAATTTCCCCTCCAAAAGCCGTTTTTTGCTCTAACTCCCCTCCAAAATCACTGAGGAAGCTAAAATCAAAATACGTTTGTCACTTGGGCTCATTTTATCATATGACACAGCAATAAAAAATTTTCGACCCCTCCTGTACCCCCACCACTATTTTAGGTTGGTAACCCCGCCTTCCCCCTCCAACATCATGTATGGAAGTGAATTCGGGATATAGTATACAACTTATCCCCAATAACCATATGAATTCATATTAATTACATTTTTACCAACTTGAGGCTCCTCAAGCTCTACTCAAAATTTTGATAATCCGCCATTTTGAATCCATTTTGATCCAAATTCAAGAGGTCATATTGTGGTCACCAACTAACCTCACACACAAAATTTGACCTCTTTAACTTGATTTGGTGGGGAGATATGGAAGATTCAAGAAATTTCATGACTCAAAACTTCCTCAAAAAGCCGTTTTTTGATCTAACTCCTCTCAATATGCACTTAGGAAGCTGAAATTTGGATATGTTAGTATCCGTGACTCACTCTTTCATATGAAATCAAAAACGAAAAATTTGAGCTATTTGCCCCTTCTCCAGCCCCCCTCAAAATTTGAGTGATCCGCCATTTTGAAATTTATCGAAAAAACAAAAAAACTATTTTTGCGCATTTTCAAGAAGAGTCTCTCACTAAATTTTGAGCGAATTTTATGAATACTCGCCGGCGCTACGTGTGGGGGAAAATATATATGTATATACCAAAAAGTTGGACATTTGCCAGATGATTACAAATGGTCTGAAACGCAAAGATTTGAAGACCCCACCCTCCCCCGACCTTCCCTTCCCAAATCAGGTAGGCTGTAATAGCTATCGTTTTGTTAAAAACTCAGCTAAAAAATTAAAAACTTGGAAGAATAAATGCAAAGCGCCCTCAAAGAAAGTTTCTAAAACAGCATATTATAATTTCAAATCATTTCATTGCGTTATTTTTGAGACAGTTCAACCAAATAACCAACTATAGATAAGCTCATAATTGGATGCCATAACCGATAACCGATTATGAGATGGACGAAACCTGACCGATGTTCATAAAAAATTGTAAAAAGAGAATAGCTAAGTCGCTGCTACGAAGTAATCCGAAGCGACTCGAAGTTTTTGCTCTCGTTCCGAGGTTTAAGCGTCGGTTATAATGGCACTGAATTTTTCACAGAAAAAGTTGAACCTGTGTTTTTTTTATGGAACCGTTTATAATAGTCAGTAAATCAGGCAATGAAAGATTCTCTGGGTTTCAGTGAAAAGTTGAAATATTTTAACTTTTCAGTGAATTTCTACGGTGTCAAACATTTGTTTGTTCATGTTACTCTGTTATCACTTCAAAGTAATGGGAATTTTTTGGATAGTTCTAGCCATTCTATGAAAATTTCATTGACACAGTCAGTGTCATTATAACCGACGCTTTAGACGCTTGTAAATTTAATATCTCTTTTCAGCTTCCACTGCGTAGGTTGTTTTCGTTCTCCTACCCCTCCCCCGTGTCGTAATTCTCTCACCTTAGATCTTAATACATCTAAATTACGACACCTACATTATTTATTTACTTAGAAAATTAAAAAGCACAATTTGTAAACAAGAAATTTGAACTGACCTCAGTTACTTAACGCACCACTCATTTTTCACATTTGCCTGAGAAAAAGGAATATTGTAGCAATCCAAAATTTACTAAACGACTCATAACATGAAGTACAAAGTCACGTAATATCTTTGCTTCCGCGACTCGATCGAAAAAAATCATCGAAGTTATTGTAATTTTATTTTTGCTATATGGGTAACGTAGGATTCCGAACCTTCTTGTAATGACTATACTCACCTCCTACTGCCAAGAATTTTCATAATGTTGTTAAAGGAACTATTGTCTACATATTAGCGCAAAATCTTTGTTATGAATTTTATCCACAAAGCTCCATCCTCCATCAAAATGTACTGGACTTCTCTCGTTTGCTCAAATAAAATGTAGCATAAAAATTTAGATTTTTTCAACTTCGAAGCCAACTCACGAGAGCGGAATATTGCCGATGCGCGAAGTAACGACGCTTATTAGCATTGCAAATCTCATCGTGAATTCGTTTTCCAAGACGTTTTAAGCGTCTTAAATCAATGAAAGGTTTTATAGATGTATTTTGAATATTTTAAAACCCATTCGAAACGGATTACTCGCGTACAAGATGTAGGCAAATAACACGAGTACCTATAATGTTTCTCGTAGTAACCTAATTTTAATCGCCTGATTCTAAATACGATCGCTGAACTCTGTAAATTATGATTTTTTTTATCGATTATTCAAACTCGTAATAGGTTAGGAAATTCTAAAAGCCGACTTTCTTTTTCCATTTTCGTACCTGCAATGTTTACGAAAACTTCGAAACGTATTTGACAGCTGACAAAAGCTTATTAATAATTTGAGAACCACTGGAATAGAAATTCAACGTCGGCGACGTTACTCATAATCAATCATTTACTTCTACTGCGTTCACCGGCGGATGCTCCACTCGGTTTATACTACTTTGAAAAAGTAATTGACATGGGCACGAGGAGAAAAAAATGGAAGCATGGACGAAGTGTGGTAAATTCGAGTGCAAGATCGTAGCAGAAAAAGTCTAGCCGGTTCTTATTTATTCAGTATTCCCCTAATTCAACAATGAAAGAGAAATTTAAGACTAACGAGGGAAGGGCCCGAGATATGACAGTCTGATTTCGACTAAAGAAATATCATTCGAAACTACATGCCTGAGGTAGTTCATATATAAAATTCCAGCTGCATTAAATAATTTGGATGATAGCGATGAATTTTAAAATTTTCAAACAACCCATTTTCGTCATTTTTATTTAAAATTTGAAAAATTCATAGCTCTCCTCCGAAGTACACCAGGCACGTACTTTCGAATGATATACGTTTCGTCAAAATCAAAATGTCACATCTTAGGGCCTTCTCTCATAAGCAGTTAGATATAAGAGGGAAATTGGAAATATAATAAATATTAAGAAAAAAATTATTTTTTAAAATCAAAAATTGAATTAAATTTAGTTTTTAAAAGGATTATATAAATAATAAAATCAATAAAAATTGAGTTGACTAAAATGAGAAAGGATAAAAAAATTAATAAGAAAAAGAAACGTCAAAATTTAAAACACTAAAAAATAAATCAAGAAAATATTCCAAAAAAAAAATGAAATAATGAAATAAATTCAACTTTTAAGCTAAATAATTAAAAAAATCTAAAAAGAGTTGAAAAAAAATGTAATTTATTTAATAAAATGGAAAACTGCATCGAGAGAAAATTGAATGAGGAATTTATTAAATTCCAAAAAATTAAATATTCCAACAGAAGAAAACAAAAAGTCAGAAATACATATAACAATGTATATAAATAATGAACGACTAATTCATTTAGAATTTCATTTTCAATCTTGATCGACGCGAAAGTATGATTGGATCCACACTTCAAAATTATAAATAAATTAAAGGGAATAATTCAATGATATTTACGGCAAACTGCTTATGCAACTTATTGGGCACACTGCTTAGAATTGATTCGTGAAAACTTAAGTTTATTCGGAAATCGTACCCGATCTTACCGCAATAACATTTATCATCGTGATTTATCGTGGATGATGGACAGTAAGGCCGATTGTTATTCCAAGTGGACAAAATTCAAATATAAAGCCTCAAAAGCCCCGAAAATTTCAATGAACTCAATTTTTAAATATTGGGCTTCAAGAAAACAAGTTATTCATTTCTATTGAATTAAATGTTTTTCAGCTCACTAAATATAAATCTGAAATTATGTTTGCATTCAACCCTTCAAAAAGTCCCAAGAACCCAAAACCCCCAATTTTTTGAAATATTAAGGCTTGAAAAGACCAAAATATTCATTCATATTGAATTATATATTTTCGAGGTCGCTGAATTAGAATATGAGGTTATTTTTAAAATTAATTTCCTCAGGACCTCAAAAGGCTAGATTTTTTCAAAACTAGACATCAAGAGAACAAGTGATTTTCATACTCAATTATTCGTTTTTAAAGTCGTCAAATTCAAATTTAGAATCATTTTTAGAGTTTTATTCTTTAAATAGCCCAAAACTCTTAATCTTTGAAAAACTGCACATTCATTTTTCAACACTTTCACATTTTTGAGGTTTTGAAGTTATTGAATTCAAATTTCGTATAATTCTTTTTAGCTGAGTTTTTAATAAAAACAATAGCTATTATGTTCTACTTGATTAGTGAAAGAGGGACCGGGAAGGGCATGATCTTCAAATCTTTGCGTTTCAGGTCATTTGTAAACACCTGGCAAATGTCCGGCTTTTCGACACATCAAATTTTTAGCTGAGGTTTCAATGAAAGTGATAGCAATTACAACCTATCTAATTTAGGAAGGAGAGTCGGGAGTTCCTTGAAATCTTCGCGTTTCAAAAGATTTGTAATCATCTGCCTTATGTTCAACCTACGGGTAGCCCCGGCGCATATTGATGAAAATTGTATAAATTTGATGAGATACTCTTCTTGAAAATACGAATAAGGTACGAGTACTTTTTTGTTTTTTTCGATACACGTCAAAATGGTGAATTACTCAAATTTTGAGTGAGCTGAAGAGAGGAGGGGCGGCTAAAAATTTTCGTTCGTAATCTCACATGAAAAAGTGAGTCACTGACACCAACATATCCAAATTAAAATTGTCCTATCAAGACCACTCTTTAAAAATTTCTTATTGATGAGAAATGTGTCCCCTACAAAATATAGTGAGTGAGTACCCCTAAATAGTTTTCACGATGAGAAACAAAATATGAAAGAAATTAATTTTTTTACGAGTTTTTTTCAAAAATTCATTTTGAAAATTTTCATTTCACGAACAAGGAATGATAAGAAAGCGCGGTTACTTTCAACTCTTGAAACATGCAATGAGATTTCTCTGATGTAAAAATGGTGGGGATAGGGGAGCTAGAAGAAGAGATATGAGGAATTAGTACCCAAAAACATGCGAAAAAAAGGGCGATTTTTTTCATTTTTTGTAAATAACTTTTGAAATTGCTCTATCAAGGCCACTCTAAAAATTTCCTATTGATGAGAAATGTGTCCCCTACAAAATGTAGTTGTTGAGTACACCCTAGATACTTTTGACCGTGAGAAAAAAATTCGAAAAAATTAAATTTTTTTCCATTTTTTTTTTCAAAAAATTCATTTCAAAAAATTTTTATTTCACGAACTACGAATGATAAAAAAACGCGGTTACTTT
Organism: Phenacoccus solenopsis; assembly: GCA_009761765.1. Taxonomy (NCBI): domain Eukaryota; kingdom Metazoa; phylum Arthropoda; class Insecta; order Hemiptera; family Pseudococcidae; genus Phenacoccus; species Phenacoccus solenopsis. The sequence goes on from CM019756.1 coordinate 4,265,693, forward strand.
CAACTTGTGAAGCATGCAGTGAGCTTTCTCTGTTGTAGAAATAGTGGGGATAAGGGAGCTAGAAGGAGAGATATGAGGAAATTAGTATCCAAAAACATACGAAAAATAAGGTGATTTTTTTTTTGTAATTTTTTGAACATAACTTCTGAAATTGCTCCATCAAGGGCCCTCTTTAAAAATTTCTTATTGATGGAAAGTACGTCCCCTACAAAATGTGGCGCGTTGAAACTAACCCCGTTTTCTTATCATTCGTATTTTGTGTAATAAAAATTTTCAAGATTAATTTTTTGAAAGAAAAATTGAAAAAAAAGTAAGCAGCCATGCCGCATTACTGGAGCTGAGTTTTTAACTGGGGCTTGTTTTGATTTAGTAATAACCTTGCTTAACCGTTCATCAGTACAGGCCACACCCAATACCAAGTCTGAAAACCCCTACCCTATCCTTTCCAAATACACTTAAGAAATTCAATTTGGCACAAATGTAGTATTCCTTGCCATGAAATAATCATGCGAACACATATTTCTCAAATTATAACTATTTGAAGATCCTCAAATTATCTTCAAATTTTGTAAATCCGCCATTTTGGATCCATTTTGACTCAAATTTAAGTGGTTATGTTCTGGTCACAAAATAATCCTACACACAAAGTTTGACCATTCTAGGCCGATTTGGTGATGAGATATGGAAGATTCATGAAATTTCCTGCAGCAATTTCCCCTCCAAAAGCCGTTTTTTGCTCTAACTCCCCTCCAAAATCACTGAGGAAGCTAAAATCAAAATACGTTTGTCACTTGGGCTCATTTTATCATATGACACAGCAATAAAAAATTTTCGACCCCTCCTGTACCCCCACCACTATTTTAGGTTGGTAACCCCGCCTTCCCCCTCCAACATCATGTATGGAAGTGAATTCGGGATATAGTATACAACTTATCCCCAATAACCATATGAATTCATATTAATTACATTTTTACCAACTTGAGGCTCCTCAAGCTCTACTCAAAATTTTGATAATCCGCCATTTTGAATCCATTTTGATCCAAATTCAAGAGGTCATATTGTGGTCACCAACTAACCTCACACACAAAATTTGACCTCTTTAACTTGATTTGGTGGGGAGATATGGAAGATTCAAGAAATTTCATGACTCAAAACTTCCTCAAAAAGCCGTTTTTTGATCTAACTCCTCTCAATATGCACTCAAGAAGCTGAAATTTGGATATGTTAGTATCCGTGACTCACTCCTTCATATGAAATCAAAAACGAAAAATTTGAGCTATTTGCCCCTTCTCCAGCCCCCTCAAAATTTGAGTGATCCGCCATTTTAAAATTTATCGAAAAAACAAAAAAACTATTTTTGCGCATTTTCAAGAAGAGTCTCTCACCAGATTTTGAGCGAATTTTATGAATACTCGCCGGCGCTACGCGTGGGGGAAAAAAATATATATATATACCAAAAAGTTGGACATTTGCCAGATGATTACAAATGGTCTGAAACGCAAAGATTTGAAGACCCCACCCTCCCCTGACCTTCCCTTCCCAAATCAGGTAGGCTGTAATAGCTATCGTTTTGTTAAAAACTCAGCTAAAAATTAAATTTTTTCGTTTTTTTTTCTCATTATCAAAACTATCGAAGGCGTACTCACCCACTAAATTTTGTAGGGGATACATTTCTAATCAATAAGAAATTTTTAAAGAGTGGTCTTGATAGGACAATTTCAAAAGTTATTTACAAAAAATTTAAAAAAATCGCCCTTTTTTCACATGTTTTTCGGTACTAATTCCTTCATATCTCCTCATCTAGCTCCCCTACCCCCACCATTTTCCACACCAGAGAAACTTCATTGTATACCTCACATGCCAAAGCAAGCCTCAAAGTTTTATCATTTATGGTTCGTGAGATACAAATTTTTCTATTTCATAATCACTGTGAGCAAATTTTTTTTCAAGCTGACATATCTCGGCGCCTTACGATGTTTAGGCAGGCAAACCATGGTACATGTATGTAACTTAAGTTGATCTATCTGCTATTTGCGGGTAGTGTGCCCGAAACGAAACACCCTGTATAAAGGAGAGATGTGTACAACTTTGGTGAGCATTTTTAGCATTGACTTTTATTCACCAAAAAACGCGATTATCAATAGCCAACTTATGATTTCTAATTATTCTCTATTTACTCTTTTTCAAAACCCTAACATTCAATAAATAATTCATTTCATGTAATTAAGTGTACACCTGTTCCAGTGTTTTTTAAATAAATACGTCTATAATAATGCAGTCGGTTAACTTGAATTTAATTCACGCAAATAATCAAGACAATAGAATTAACACTCATGTTCTTGTATAAAGAAAAAATACATAAAAATCCAATGAAAAATATTTACCAAACAGTTCGAACACTTGGTTACCGCAAAGTAAAAAACTTTACATTTGTTTTCACAAATAAACAACCACTTAAGCCGCACAATCAATAGTAACGATAACAAAACGGGTATTAAATGAATTGAAAACAATCGTCCAGCGTTTCGACTCGCATAATTAAAAGCTAATCCAATTTGCAATTCATTCCATTTAGTAAGAAAAAAATAGACTTAGTCGATTGAACCATTCAGTCGTATTTATCATTTAAATTCGCCACCTTGAGAACTCGCGCGAATTTCACGCCAATTTACATAACCGCGCGACGACGAAAAACAATAAAAACATTCTAAAACCTTTTCTTCCTTTTTTTTTTCTCTCCATCTCAAACGATGAAGAAAACTGTTACCGTAATGAAATCGTTTTATGCAAAATACGCTGCAGCTCCGAAAAAAGCCTCTTCCACGAATTTCGAAATCAATAGCGAGAAATAATGACGTATGGAAGGAACACAAAAGCGTCGAAAAATACCGACAAAAACCATCGCCGAGATAATTGTTATAGGCTGTAAAGTAAACATACGCAGTACCCGGAGTAAAAATACCAGCAACACTTTCCAACTGCGAATAAAGTGCTTTTAAACGAATACGAAAACTAACGCTTTCGTAATAAGCCCAGGTATAAAACGCCGATCCTTTTCAACGTCTCGCCGAGGAGATACCCTATTTAAGGAGCTTTTACGTAAACAAGTACACAAGAACGGTGCCACATTTATAATGTATTGATTTCATTAAACATAATTTCGCAAATCTTTACAATTTTCGAATACGTACCAGGTTAGCAGCGCAGCCTGTTTATATTTCCTTTTAATATTTTTCGCTCTTTCGATTGGAATGTTTTTCTACTCGCAGCGAAAACGTAAAAAACAAGCTGTTACGGTGTTTAAGGGATTAGGAAATTTATTCGTAATATGGCGAAATTTGCGAATCGTTTTACATCGTGTAAATTAAGATCACGACCGTTACACCGTGCCGGGCCGATGTTTTTCTCTCGTGGAAAACGAAAATTAAAGAATATTATTTTCGACTTATACGATTCCTCGAGAGAGTAGTACTTCTGATTACGACCCTGGACGAAAGTTATTCCAGGTGCTCGTGTCGAGGCGGTAAATTTACGACGAAAGTGCGCCATCTTCGGTACATCTCGAAGTGATAGAAAAAGCGACCGGGTCCTACGTTACGCGACGACCACATAATAGCTTCAAAGAAACCTCGCGCCGGCATCACGCGGCGATGTCCACATGCACTTCGTTTAACCCGCACTCAAAGGCGTTTTCGTCGAGTGCTCAGAATTTCATCAAAGAAAAGCATCGCTAAAGTGGCAATTTCCAGTTTAAACGTTAACACAAAAGGCAAACATCTAAAACCTAATGAACGAGAGGCGAGAAGAGGCGACAAAAATAAACACCCTAAAAGGTATCCGCGTCGTACCGGTGTTGTGTAACGGTTTCGCTGTACCGAGCGGCGGGAAAAAAGAAGAAAATACATTACGACGACGAAACGGTTAATAAAACGTCGTCGAGGTGAGAACGCGACGAATAAGATATTTCCACGTAATTCACGACGCGAGCCTCGCAACAATTTCCAAATCGAATATCTTTTTACGTCAACGGTCTTTCATAATTTTCATACAACGCTGTAAACCATCTAGGCGAGGACGAGAAAAAGGGGGAAAAATGATTGGAATCGCGAAATGGTATTGGAGCTGAGTTTTTGAAGGGAGTAGGTTCAGATCAACAATTACTGGTGGTGGTTCATACTCGCACCCAATACTCAGGTTGGAAATCTTTTCACGTTTCCTTAAACATTAGCTGTGCTTCTTTTGACGGAGGTGTAAATTCAATTTCAATCACACAGAATGTTTCACTTCAACATCAGCTCCTTCATAACACGTATAAAGCTTGTCGTGTGATACTTATTTATGATATGTAGTTTATTTGCCCGTAATTGTAAAATGATCCGAGATATAAAGTAAAACTAATTCAAAAATGTTTATTTCATCATCCAAATCAGGTAAAATAATTGTGAGTAATTTTCCCAAATTGATTTCCCTGAACAGACGGCGAGAGCCAAATTGGGCACTTGTACAAAAATTTCTCGGAACCTTTTTACCGGTGCATTTTCCCCCTTCAATACTTTTTTACACCTCACTTCACATCACAAATATTAGAAAATTGCGCCTATATTTTATAATTCATTTTTATCACTTCAGAAAATACCTAATAATGATGATAAACAACGAATTCCTGTCTCAAAGCATCAAATCAATGTTCGCCAACTTTTATGCATTTTAAGGGAAGTTGGAGCGAACATTGGTTTTTTGAGGAAAATTTGTTTTTTGTCCCTCACGGGTAGCGCCAACGTGTATTTATGAAATTCGCTCAAATTTTGATGAGAGACTCTACTTAGGAATCTAACGAAGCACTTTTTTGGTTTTTTCGAAAAAATTCAAAATGGCGAATCACTCAAATTTTGAGGGGTGCTGGAGAAGGGGCAAATACCTCAAATTTTTCGTTTTTGATTTTATATGAAAAAGTAAGTTATTAACACCAACATATCTAAATTTCAGCTTCCTAAGTGAATTTGGAGGGGAATTAGAGCAAAAAACATTTTTTTGAGAAAAGTTTGAGTCATGAAATTTCTCGAATCTTCCATATCTCCTCACCAAATAAACCTAGAAAGGTCAAACTTTAAGGGTAAGGTTAGTTCTTGACCAGAATATGACCTCTTGAATTTGGATCAAAATGGATCCAAAATGGCGGTTTATTAAAATTTGAGTAGAGCTTGAGGAGCCTCAAATTAGTGAAAATATAATTAATATAAACTCATATTATTATTGGGGATAAGAAGTATACTCTATCCCCAAACGCATCTCCATATACGATGTTGGAGGGGAGAAGGAAGGGTTATCGGAAACTTAAAATGTGGTGAGTGTACACTTGTTATCGAAAATTTTTTATTGCGGTGTCATATGATCAAATGAGCTTAAGCAACTAACCTATTCTGATTTTAGCTTCCCAAGTGAATTTGGAGGAGAGTTGGAGCACGAAACGGTTTTTGGACGGGAAATAGCCGCTGGAAATTTCATTAATCATCTATATCTCATCACCAAATCGGCCTAGAAAGGTCAAACTTCGTGTGTAGGATTAGTTAATGACCAGAATATGACCTCTTGAATTTGAGTCAAAATGGATCCAAAATGGCGGATCATCAAGATTTGAAGATGATTTGAGGAACCTCAAATAGTTATAATTTGGGAAGTATGTGTTCATATGATTATTTCATGGCAAGAAATACTACGTTTGTTCCGATTTCAACTTCTCAAGTGCTTTTGGAAGGAATAGGGTAGGGGTTTTCAGACTTCGTATTGGGTGTGGCCTGTAGTCATGAAGGGTTTAGCAACATTATTACCAAACCCCAATAAGCTGCACTTAAAAACTCAGCTCCAGTAATGCGGCATGACTGCTTACGTTTTCTTTTTTGTTCTTCCATGTTTTTCAATATGACCCATTAAAAAATTCAGCTTCAGCCGAATTTTGCGGTCCTTCAAAAGAAAAATCAAGTCCGGTGCAAACGCACTCCTCTCACTTTCTCTATTCCTGAAAGCATTATCCCGAATAAAATATTTCCCTTTTTTCTTCCACCTTTTCCAAATGCTGAAATCTCGAATGACCAACTTGAGATTTTTTTTGTGTTTATTGTCGTTAGACCAGCACTATGTTGTGAGCTACAGCCATCAAATACTCTATTTCGTTGTGTTCATTGAAGTACTACTGATATTCAGTTGCCATCGTGCGAAATCGAGTTCGGAGTAAGTTCGGCTATAATGCGATCCACGAAACTAGACCCACCTGATAAGCACTTTGTTGCCATATTTATTACTGATAATTATGGAGATAAACTTATGGTAGCCATATGTTTCTTGGTTGAAAAAAATTTAATTATTTAAGGAAGTGCGTAACCGTTCTCTTTTTTAGCCAACACATGATTATTAAAATGAATGATGAGCGAACCTCTGATGCGAATCACAATTCGATTTCATAAAATAGCTAGTTAATTTGAAGAAATTTGGCAACGTCTTTTTTACGAACACAAAAATTTTATTTTTTGTATATGAACATAAGGGTCTAGTTTCGTGGACCGCACTATAAGCTAGCATCCGTGTTGGCCTGTTCTTTAATGTGTGATACACTGAGGGTATTCAACTTATTTACCTTCCATGGAAAGTAATAATTTGATTAGGAAAAATTACCCGGAATTTTATTCGGGATCATAAACTGGAGAAATTGTCTATTCGCGTAAATTATATTTCCGGAAACTGAATTCGGGAGATGAGAATTCGGGAAACAAATTTTAAGAGAATTAGAAATTCGGGATATTAACCGAAACCTGTAAAAATATGTTATGTAGGATTATTGACAAAAAAATTTCAAAGCATAAGAGGAAATAAGCTTAGAGAAATATTAAAAATCCATAAAAATTAAATTCGTCTTTTGGCAATATTTTTTTTTGCACATTATATTGAAAAATACTCTACTCACCTACGTTTTGAAAATTTATTTCCTCACCACCCTCTTCGCGAAATTACTTTTCCAAGGTGAGTATCTAACAAAATTCATCGAGCAAAAGGCTCGACTTCGCATGAACTTTTGCCTGACTTTACCGGCTTTTTAGCGGGTCCCCCCCTCCTCGGCATGATCAAAAATACATATATATTTCATCTTTTAGAAAGTTCAATATCAAGTAAGAATAGGTATAATACACAAATAAAATTTCGATTTCCATTCGACAATAATCAAAAGACAAATGTGATGGGGTACACGAGCTATCGAATATTTTTGTATTGAGGTTTCATATGATAAAATGAGCCCGAGTGACTAACTTATTTTAATTTTAGCTCCCTGTGAATTTGGATAGGAAATTCCTACAGGAAATTTAAATAAATTTTATGAATCTACACGTTTAAGGGATACAATGACTGCTCAATTATAACGCTCAACACTTGTTGCTTAACCTGAAATTCAAGCTAATGTTTCCTCGACTATCTACATATCCTCATGTTATTATCAAGTTCCTCACCTCGTTGCTTCACACGAACTCTATAAACTACGGATTATAACTTTCACCTCTGTAACTGGAGATTTGTCCGGTCATTATGATTCTTTTGGTGAATCTGTGCTTCCGCCATACCTACCAAAAAATAGCTTAACGATTTAATTCATGCTCGTGTTGCTGCAACAGTGGAACAGAGCTGCAAGCGCGGTACCACGTACATTAATAGGGTTATGTCAGTGTTACGATGTAGGCCAGTTTGTTAACGATTGCGAATGGAAAGACGAGCGGCGAGGCGGATATATTAATCAGGCAAAAACTGAGAGCGCACCTGCGACTGAACATTTTCAAATATAATGTATTGGTAATATTTTACTCCTGTGGGCTTTAAATTGTCTACGTTCGGTGTTGCATTGTGTACAAATGTATACCTCGCGTGTGGTTTTTTTTCTCCCAGCACAGGTTTTTTTTTTTGGCGGCGCTGTTCGGCGAATTTTATTTATTATGAAAAATTCGATCGACGCGTGGATAAAAGGTATCGGTATGATGGTAGAAACAGCCACGTTTACTTACACGTCGATCGGTAATTACACGAAGCGACGGCGAGCCCGAGCCTATCTTAACGAACGGATTTATTTTCCAACTCAACGATTCGAGTAAATTTAATTGATTCGTTTGTACCTGTAATGAGCGCCATTTTCAAAGGCTTCGAAGACGATGTCGCGAAACGCTTGTCGAAAATTGGCCCACTTTTGCGACTTGTTGATCGGATAATTGGAAGAAATATTTTTAGGAACTGCTTTGCACGCTAAACTGGAATTCGCGTAGCAAACTGGGACGTAGTTGGTAATTTACTTTAATCGTAATACCGTCGATAACGTCGTTATGGTAATTTGAATTTTATTTGATACTTCGGTCTCGACTGATGGACGTGTCCGTCCTATGCTATAATATGAAACGTAAACGAAACTTTGTTCTGCCTAAATGTTTCGGAATAATGTATTCGAAAATGTCGACACTTCTTTTTTATCGACTCGAGCTTGTCTATTAACCCTGCTCGGCGGTAATTTAGCACTTCTCGAGTTTAGTAGGCGGCGCGAAGTTTACGATCTTAGCCTCTTTAGCCGATTCTCCAATAAAAAAAGATAGCTATTACCGCCTATCTTGTCTGGGAAGGAAATGTGGGCGGGGGGCTCCCTCAGATCATTGAATTTTTGACCATTTGTTGTTATATGTGACAATTCTCAATTTCCCAGAAGTTCTTTACATTGCAGCGCGAACAAATGCTACATGAAATCGCTCTAAATTTGATTATTAGGGATTTTTCATGTAAATATGCATTGGTACTTTTTTCAGATTTTTTATGGGATTCAAAAATGATATCGAATATAATAATGTGAAATAACAACACAAGCTTCGCTGAATTTCAACTTTTCTCTTAAATGAATTTCTATGGGAGTTGGAGTAAGAAATGGACTTATGAGGAAGCATTGAGTGATGAATAATTCCAACCATAAAGCTTAAAATTTGATTGCAAAGTGAGATTGGTATCAGAATACGACCCTTTCAATCTAGATCAAAATAGATCATTGAGAAGAGTCCAGATTTGATAAATAATGACTTATATGATTATTTGAACCAAAAAGTACATCATATCGCAAATTCACAATAGTGAACATTTTTTGTAGCATTAATTTCTACCAAGAGTGCTTGTGAATGCACTGAAGTTCGAGAAATGAACTCCATCTAAACACAAGTTCACTTACTTGGGAACCTCCAGAATTGCCTCCTCCAGATTTAAATAAAATGCTGCTTAAAATGTAGCACGTACGGGTGGTGCACCGCAACCAAAATCTTAGCTGCCCGTTTTGAGTTTAAGCTTAGGCCTGTTCAATTGAAGTTCTGAAGTTTATGCCCAATAGCAGTAGGAAAAAATGATTTTTTTATGATGAATGGCCTTAAGTTCTTACTTTCTAATATTCATTGAGATAAACGAGATAAGTCGTTTTGGTTTTTTGCCTAAATTTCAAATTGAAGGCGCTACTGTAATTGAATGCTTCAAATGTAGTTCGAGTATTGTCTACTTTTGTTTTTCACCTTCATTATCAAATACTAGCCATATATCGTATCCACACAGAAGACTTCTTTTTCTATTAGCGTTAAGGTTTGGTGAAAAGATGTTGCAAATATTTTTCTGATTCATTCAACTTGAGGTCTTTTGCCAAATCTTTGTATTTGCTGACATGCGTGGATAACAGATGTACCAAAGTATTTATAGTAGTTTTCTTTGTTTACATGAATTATTTTAGCAATCTACCCTTTGAAAGAAATGCTAGGAAAATTTTTCATTTATTTAATGTAAATTGATTTTTAATAATATGTAGGTAATATCATCGTTCATCTATGGTAATGCTCAACATTGATGGAAAAGAAAGTCTTTCATGGAGACAAGCTATACCTACAATCCAATTTCAAACCATTCGAAAGGTAGGTTTTAAGCCTTGAATGTGTGAATGCATAACTTATTTCTGTATTAATTTTTAAAATACTTTTATAACTTGAGGCTTTAATCATTTCGTTGTAAATTTATATGTACATTTCATCAATGGAATTGAAAATTAAGGCGCAATTTCATATTTTGATTCACTGTTGCTCCTTCATTTTCGAAGATAGGCAAAAATAGTACATAACTTTTTTTATTGTTCTTGATATGAGCTATAATTTAAAGATGTTAGACCAACATTTTATCCTAAAATTCAGATCTCATTGATGATTAGTATGTTGTGAAATTCAGAACCTTGAGTGGTTCGACTTAAACTTGAAATCAAAACGAGCCGCTAGGATTTTGGTAGTAGCAAAGTACCCCTAAGTACCACACCTTAGGCAACATTTCGTTCAAATCTGGAGTAGGCAATTCTGAAGGTTCCCAAGTTAGCCTAGAATTGCACCACCTCTTAACTCTTTCCTTCTTCACTTTCATCCAATAACATATCAGATTTCAAGCTGAGTTTTTAATAAAAATCAATAGCTATTACAGCCTACCTTTTTCAAGTGAGATGGGGTCGGGGTGGGGGTCGAGGTCTTCAAATCTTTGCATTTCAGATCTGGCAAATGTCCAACTTTTTAACGCATATTTTTCCTCCCACGCGTCGTCCAGGTGAGTATTGATGCAAATTTTTCAACATTTTTTAAGACACTCTTCTTGAAAATGCAAAAAAAATATTTTCTTGCTTTTTTTTTTGACGCCGTGTACAGCCCTGTGGCTAGAGGCGTTTTTATTTTGGATATCTTAAATTGTGGAGTATAGTGAAACAGATTGTAAGAATTTAATTACGTTGGTGATTTTTACCGGATCATTAGCAAGGATGATTTCCATTTGAGGTTGAGGAAAATAGGTATTTCTGTAATTGCTAAATTTGAGGCATTCTGTAAGAATATGGGCGATTGTTATTGGAACTTTGCAAGTTGTACAGAAGGGCGTCGGAAGTCTATTTAAGAGGTGGCCATGAGTGAGAAGAGAGTGGCCTGTATGTATACGAGTCATAATAACTTCCTCTCTGCGTTTGAGATGACTGGGGTACTTCCATGGCTCTACTGTTTTATGGGTACACTTTAATTTGTTAGAATTCGGAACGTTGGTCTAATAGTCTTGAAAGGCATTTTGGTTGATACACCACAAAAGGGCAAATGACTCAAACTTTGAGAGAGCTGAGGGCGGGGCTGACTCAAAATTGTTGTTTTAATTTGAAAAATTGAGTAAGCTGTGAAATTTCTTGAATCTTCCATATTTTCTCGCCAAATCAATGTACAAAAGTTCAACTTTGTATGTTTGTTTAGTTAGGCACCGGAATATGGTCACTTAAATTCGAGTCAAAATCTATCCAAAATGGTGGAATATCAAAATTTTAGTAAAACTTGAGGAGTCTGAAATTGTTAAAAACTTTAATTAATATGAACTCGCCACATTTTGAGGCCAATAACCCTTCTTCCCCTCCAACATAATTTATGGAGGGGAGGAAGGGTTATTGACCTTGAAATGTGGTGAAGTACACGATAGGTCGAAAATGAGCCCACAGGTTGAGCTAGTACACTGGTCCTTTCGATCTAGTTTCCACTTCACTGCCAGAGTTGAGAAAGTATTTTCAACGCCAAAGCTTAAAAAAATACCGCAATAAACAAATAAAAACTTGAAATCAAAAATAGTACCTGCAAAGTTGAAATCAAAAAAATGACCCTAAAATAATGTCAAAGTCAAAAGTCAAAAATCACATAGCAACTTTGACAGTCTAAAATATATAAGTATATCAAAATTATGAGCTATCAATACAAAAGTACTTGACCTCAATGTCAAAAAATCAATTTCATGGAATCAAAATTTAAAATGTTCCATATCTGAGATAAAAAAAAAAATAAAGATTGAAAAATAACTGCGATCTTTTCACAGCCATTTTTAAACTTTCAAGATCGAAGATAGGAGTCAAAAAAAATTTACATTATTTCAGAGTTCAAATGAAAAATTGACTTTCAGAACTAAAGATAATGATAACGTCAGAATTCTTGAATTCCATTACAGGAAAAGGTGAACATAAAATATTACCAAATGTCATCACAACAAACAAAAAAGTAGAACGTATGATGACACAAAAATATGCCAATTAGTTTCTGTTTAAAAAAAGATGTTTAATTTTAAAAGAAATTGAAAAAAAAAGAAAGTCAAAAGTAGGTCAAAAAAACTTCAAATCTGGTGTAAAAAAATAACAGCAATTCAAAAATCGAGGTAAAAAACCAATAGCTATCATTTACAAGGTGAAAATTCAGCTAAAAATTACATTAAAAGTGTTGAACTAACTTGAACACAGCAATAAAAAAAAGGACTACTGAACTTTTATCTAAAAAACAACTATTCAGCTACGAGACAAAAAATTGACTTTCATGAAGTTGAATTTCAAGAAAGGTTCTGAAACAAAAGTGAAGTCGAGACGGATTGCAAGAAATAGCCTAAAATTGAAATATTAAAAAAAATCGAGTTCTTTTACAAAAACTTGTTGATTACAAGACTTAGGCTCACAAATCAATTGAAAAAATAGCGATGAAATTTTAGCGAACCATATTTAAAAGATTTCAACTTTGTGTTGTTTCTTTATGAATCATATATTCTATAAAGCAGCAAAAGAAAAACACCACTGTTTGAAAATGAAGGGATAACCTGAGCACTACAAGGCATCGATTTACACCAGAATACCACCGATCTGATCCCCTAATAACCACATACTTGTACGTAAATTTCATTCATCCAAGTACCAAATCCGAACCCACTTACCTTCATACAAATGGTAACAGGTTTCAAAATGAGCGCCGCTTGAAACAAGACCACTTCTCAGGCCAGGTGAATTTTACGTTCAAGAGGTAGGTGAAAGGCGAATTAATATTTTCCCCGAACGATACTCGACTACACTCGAGAATCGAGCTAAAACAATAATAAAACCAAACCACAATAGAAATTAAAGGACCCGTGTAAAAATAAATGCGCACGACGACGTCAATATTGCCAATAAATTTAAGCAAACAATGCCTCAAAGATTTCGTTGATTGAAAGCGCCATTCACGGGTAAACGATTTCTTTACAGACGTCAACAATCTGCGATTTCTTTAATAATTCCGCAGCTCGTGGTTTCGCTTTCAGTTCGCACACCATGAACGAGCGCCTATAAGAAAACACTTCAAGCATACACTCCAAAACCTTACGAAAGCGATATTTATTCTCTAAAAACCCAACGTAAAGGTTTTCGAAAGTTAACGGGTACCTACGCAAAATAGCGCTATGGAAATTTTTTTCTAGCCTCTGCTGGGAATAAAATTACTTTTTCAACGCACCCGAACGTCTAATTACGACGGTACGGTAAAAACGAAAAAACACCGAAAAAAGAGAGCACCGATTCCCGTCCATAATTAGCATCGCTATCTCGTTTCGGTCTTTTTTTTTTTAATTCGCGTACTAAAATAAAAAGCGAAACTGAAAATGGTCGTGTTAACAATACAAGGGACAATTTGAAATGGTATTAGAATAGTATCCTTTTTACCCATCCCTTCTCTTCCAACCGTAGGGTCGTTCTGTAAGCGATCGATTCATTGAAAAAATATAATTTAATTACGCCGACTACAATTCGGAATTTTAAACCATTTAAAAGGTCGATCTCCATAGGTATCTCATTGTAATTAGAATGAAAATCCATCATTCGCGCAGTATTTTTGTATGCGCTGTTCTCTGCCACCATCAATATATTGAAACATTTCAGAGGCGAAAAAAAATTACGAGTATTTGTTCAACTTGGCGTTTATTGAATTATAGCTGCATGGTATAAATTACATCCTGCATTAAAACGTCAATTTTTTCATACTCATCGTTCTAAGAGTTTTTAATTTTGAACAGGAAAAATTACTAAAAATTATTCCCGCTCTTTTCAACTCCTATGCATAACTGGAATGTGATGTTGAAAGTTTTAAAACATTCGTAATCTTGTAAAGAGAAACCATTATTTATGTATTAATTTCTTAATCGCGTAAAAGAAATGAAAAGAAATGAAATCACGAATACTTTTTTGTAGATGAAGAGAATTTGACGCTTGTGGATGTTAAACTCAGTTGAACAGTATATGTTTTTCAATCAAGGTCGAGCATCGAAAGATTTGGCCTCTAGCGGATTCGAACTGTGCATAAGAAGAGTCACCCTCTAGCGGAATAATGAATAATTAAATGAAGCGGTATAGCTTTGAAATTTTAACATTGATTCTTATGGGAGAATCTCACTTTTTCCAACTTTTTTGACAAAAGCTTTGAAAGTGTTACTTTTAGAGAATTGTTTACTTGAATTTTTTAGCTGAGTTTTTAACAAAACGATAGCTATTACAGCCTACCTGATTTGGGAAGGGAAGGTCGGGGGAGGGTGGGGTCTTCAAATCTTTGCGTTTCAGACCATTTGTAATCATCTGGCAAATGTCCAACTTTTTGGTATATATAGATATATTTTTTTCCCCACGCGTAGCGCCGGCGAGTATTCATAAAATTCGCTCAAAATTTGGTGAGGACTCTTCTTGAAAATGCGCAAAAATAGTTTTTTTGTTTTTTCGATAAATTTCAAAATGGCGGATCACTCAAATTTTGAGGGGGGCTGGAGAAGGGGCAAATAGCTCAAATTTTTCGTTTTTGATTCCATATGAAAGAGTGAGTCACGGATACTGACATATCCAAATTTCAGCTTCTTGAGTGCATATTGAGAGGAGTTAGATCAAAAAACGGCTTTTTGAGGAAGTTTTGAGTCATGAAATTTCTTGAATCTTCCATATCTCCCCACCAAATCAAGTTAAAGAGGTCAAATTTTGTGTGTGAGGTTAGTTGGTGACCACAATATGACCTCTTGAATTTGGATCAAAATGGATTCAAAATGGCGGATTATCAAAATTTTGAGTAGAGCTTGAGGAGCCTCAAGTTGGTAAAAATGTAATTAATATGAATTCATATGGTTATTGGGGATAAGTTGTATACTATATCCCGAATTCACTTCCATACATGATGTTGGAGGGGGAAGGCGGGGTTACCAACCTAAAATAGTGGTGGGGGTACAGGAGGGGTCGAAAATTTTTTATTGCTGTGTCATATGATAAAATGAGCCCAAGTGACAAACGTATTTTGATTTTAGCTTCCTCAGTGATTTTGGAGGGGAGTTAGAGCAAAAAACGGCTTTTGGAGGGGAAATTGCTGCAGGAAATTTCATGAATCTTCCATATCTCATCACCAAATCGGCCTAGAATGGTCAAACTTTGTGTGTAGGATTAGTTTGTGACCAGAATATAACCACTTAAATTTGAGTCAAAATGGATCCAAAATGGCGGATTTACAAAATTTGAAGATAATTTGAGGACCCTCAAATAGTTATAATTTGAGAAATATGTGTTCGCATGATTATTTCATGGCAAGAAATACTACATTTGTGCCAAATTCAACTTCTTAAGTGTTTTTGGAAAGGATAGGGTAGGGGTTTTCAGACTTGGTATTGGGTGTGGCCTGTAGTGATGAACGGTTAAGCAAGGTTATTACTAAATCAAAACAAGCCCCAGTTAAAAACTCAGCTCCAGTAATGCGGCATGGCTGCTTACGTTTTTTTTTTTTTTCACTATGAAATTATCTTTCAAATGATACGGTACATTCGTGTTTTCAAACATTTCAATTGCTGTTTTTTCCTTTTCAAAATCTGAAGATCTGTTATCATTCTTATCAGAGTTTCGTTTTTACTTAAAATGTTTCAGTTCAGTTCTGCGGAAAATCATGTAAGGAGACATTCTCACTTCGTCTGTAAGAAAATATGAATATTTAAGTCAATTTATAAGTAAATTGATTAATGATTATGTATGTTTTGAAGCAAAGTTCTCATTTTGAGTGACACTTTGGAGTTGGAGTAAATTTATAATTACAGCTGAACTTACCTATTATTACAATTATACACACAGCAAACACAATTTGACAACTCACGACCAACATGAGCGTTGAGTTCATGATCAATGTTTTTTTAAAAAAATACGAAATGGAATAACGAAAGTCTTGGTATTATTTACATCGTGATCAATTTCACATCACACAACCAACAAATGAAATATGTAAGACCACATTTTATAGAAGAAAATTTCATAAGGAACAAAAAATTTATTACACATATTAGCTAAAAATCAATCATTCTTCTTCATTTCATGAAAAATCAACAGAATCTGTAAATTTTACATAAGAGCAATGCTAAAATTTATGCGGTATACCGCTTGCTTCTTCTTATCAGTAGCTGCGACACTAGCACGCCACACCTATGCACAATCCGAATTATAATGGAACCTCTAAAAAGGTGAAACTGAGTCAAATTTAATATTGATATAATGGGTGTAATTTCGTTTTTCCAATTTTACGAGAAAATAAGGGCATTTAGAAGAAAATTCATGATAACTTTTTTTTAGACGATAAAATTTCCTTTCCAAAGACATAAACTGTAACCGGTTGGTGTAATAATAACACGGTAGTGTGAGACAACTACATTTATTGTTGTTGAGTATGTAGTCCAGCGGGCATCCGCGTCGTCCGATTACTCTTCGTAAACCACGTATATGCCCTGTGTGCGTGTGTCTATCGACTACCGAACGGCTACAACCTTATGTAGTACTTCACACACCAGTTTATCTGCGAGAAGCAGTTCGGAACCGAAGCACTACAAAACACTGTTACATTTTCATCCCCCATAACAATCGAAATTGATTGTTTATAAGAATATTAATCATTTAATATCAACTATTCCCTTATCACTTGACACTCGTCCAGTAATCAGTCTGTTGGGGTTGTGTTTAAGTGAATTATGCAATAAAGGTTTTTTATTCAGTATTCATATATTATCTTTATTTTGAATATGTTTCGAACTAATTTTTTTGAAAGTTTTTTTAACCCTTAATTGGCACACATGGGTGAATTTCACCCATCGGTAATACAACCTCGCTGCGCTCCGGCGTAACCGGCTACTCATCCCTGTGCACCCTTCATAGTTGAACGTTGCCACAATTTCTACAGTTTGGGAATCCGTGTTAGTTGCATACATCAATTTTTGAAGGGGCAGATTTACTTCTGAATTTTCATGTAAATTATTCATTGCATTTTTCAGGTTGCAAAAATTGAAAATAAAACCATGCTATATTGTAGTTCGAAAGATTCGCAAGAAAAAACATACAAGAACAAATTGCCTATATTCAATATTGAAGGAGCTAGAAATTTTCAAAAATTGTTCTATTCTATCCTATGTATGCTGCCCCTTCAATTTTGATTATATGCAATTTTTTTGTAATGAAATTCTGCATTTCAGCGAGCACAATGACATATTATATTTCAATTTCTTGAGTGACTCAGCACAATTTTTATTTTCTAATTTAAATTACTTTTATGTGTGCCATTAGTGGGTTAAATATGGTAAAGTTTTCAAACTTCATAATTATGAAGTGAATAGATACATACTATACCTTGGTGAACTGAAATTTTTTGAAATGAAATTTACAATTTAATAATATTACTTTTGCATGACAAATTCTTAACCATATCATAAAATAAAGAAAAAAAATTTTAAAAATTTATAATAAAGAAATAAAATGAAACATAATACAATTTTTCAAAAAATGGTAAATTGCATAAAAAATTTTTAATTTAATAAACTCATTAAGTAAAAATAGAATTCAAAGTTTGGACTCGTTCAAATATACGCAATAGAAGAATCATACTCCCTTACTACCGCAGATGAATTCCCACCTTTCAACTCAACTACACATCTCTGGTCACTCGACCAGAGCAAACTTTCATAAGCCATCGGGCATCAAAAAGTGAAAAACGAAAATCAAATCTCAAATGCGAAATAAATTCTAAAAGGAAACTTTTCTCATCGATAGCTTGAACACAGAACGTCCCAATTTTTCACAACTAAGGATAAATTCCGCTACCAACTCGGAACTAAGTTTTCAATTAAATGTAAATAAACACAAAAAAGTCCCGAGTGTTTGCCTATAAACTGGAAATATCATAATTTCGCTCGAGCAATTTAAGTTCGTAATTAAACTTATACGCCGAAGATGTAACAACTATTCGAATCTTTCGTAATGGAAAAAATTCCTCAAGACCAGCTCTCGAGTAACATTCAATCGTCAGTCGCTTTCGCAATTGAAACTTCGTAAAATTTAAGTTTACGTTTCCCACATTCGCTATTCCTCTGTACGTATTAACGTCATCACATACGTAGAATTTTTCACACCTGCGAGATAACGGAAATTGGCGCGATTTTTTTTTCTCCTCCACGACCAGATTTCGTCAAACGAATTTAGCGCGTTAACAGTTCTCGTGTATAAGCTTATTTAGAATTTAGAATAATAATATATAGCAGAAGTTTATCTGATTTAATTTTAAATTTGCATACAAGTGAAGTCTGCGAACTCATATACGGTTACGTTCTCAAATTTATAATATCCTAAGTTTAAAACTTGCCCCAGGGAAAATATTAGCATATTTATGTTTCTGAAGAAGAATACATTGACAAAACGGGAGTACTTCATTATGGAAATAAAGGGTAAAAGCTGACGCTCTTAGTACCGACGCGTATATACCGAACAAATGTTGCGGGCTATTTGGAAATTCTTCAAGACGGTATCCCTTTTTACGGTATACTCGAAAATTTTAATATTGTCCGAGGCCCCCGCCGTTCATTTTAATTCCTATAACGTAGCATACGTAAATTTTTTAATAAAATTACTACACAACGTACGCGCTTTGTTTAGCTTTTCGTTGCCATCGTCGTCATTACCTGGATGAGCGTGTAGCCGTGTACCACTGGCCGAATACATTAATCCTTATAGAACAGAAACAGAACTGTGGGATAAATTTTGAAAATTTTCATTGAATAAGTACTGCCTATGATCAAAAAGAGAAAAGTCCAGATTTTTTCAATACTGAGCATTTGCGAAAATCAAAATTTTAATTTCCCAAAATAAATAAAAAGATAGCCGAGTCGAGAAAATGCAAGCTGAAGTAACAGTAAGTAGAAGGCAAGTAAAAAGAACTTAAAATTTTATTAATTTTAAAATCAACATCTCATTTTCATGTTAACTAGCTTATAAGGATCGAACAAAACTGTAAAAATATAATTTTTTGTTATTGTAAAAAAAAAAAATGTAAGCTGTTATGCCACATTACTGAACCTGAGTTTTTAATTGGGTTTGTTCAGCTCTACTGGCCACAACCAGTACCAAGTCTAGAAGCCACAACCCCATCTCTTCCAAAATTACTTGAGAAGTTAAATTTAGAACAAGAGTAGTATATCTTGCCATGCAATAATTGTATGAACTCATACTTTTCAAATTACACCTACATGAGACTCTTCAAATTATACTCAAATTTTTATGATCCGCCATTTTCAATTCATTTTGAGACAAATTTAAAAAATCATATGCCGATCATCAACTAACCCCAGATACGAAGTTTGACCTTTTTAGATTGATTTGGTGGGGAGATATAGAAGACTCGTGAAATTACCAGCAGTAACTTTCTCTCCAAAAGCCCTCCTTGCTCCAACTCTCCTTCAAATTCACATGGGACTCCTACCACATTTTCAGCTCGATAACCCAGGTCTGCTCCCTACAATATCATATGTGAAGGTCAATTCGAGATATAGTATACTTCATATTCCCAATAACCATGTGAGTTTATATTAATTACATTTTTACTAATTTGTGGCTCCTCAAGCTATACTCAAATTTTGATAATCCGCTATTTCGGTTTGATTTTGACCCAAATTCAAAATATCATATTATGACTACGAACTAACGCCACATACAAAGTTTCACCTTTCTAGATGGATATGGCAAGGTAATATAAAAAATTCATGAAATTTCCAACTCTAATTTACCCTCCAAAACTCGTTTTTTCCTCCAATTCCCCTCCAAATTCACTTGAAAAGCTAAAATCAGAATAAGTTAGTCACTTGGGCTCCCTTTATCATGTGACACCACAACAAAAAATTTTGGACTTATCGTGTACCCACCATCGCATTTTGAGGCCGATAACCCCCTCCTTCCACACCTCCAACATCATGTATGGAGGTGAATTGGGGATACAGTATACTTCTTATCCCCAATAATTATATTAAATCATATTAATTTAATTTTTACAATTCTGAGCTCCCTCAAGCTCCACTTAAATTTTGATAATCCGCCATTCTGGATTGATTTCAAACTAAATTCTAAAGGTCATATTCTGGTCACTAAAAAACTCCACATACGAAGTTTGATCTCTCTAGGTCTATTTGGTGAGTAGAAATGGAAGATTCAATAAATTTTATGACTCAAATCTTTCTCAAAAAGCCTTTTTTTATTTAACACCCCTTCAAATACACTCAGCGTGCTGAAATTTGGATGTCTTTGTGTCTGTGACCCATACTATCATCATATGAAATCAATAACGAAAAATTTGAACTATTTGCTCCTTCTCCAGCCCTCTTCAATATTTGAGCGATCCATCATTTTCAGGTATATCGAAAAAACAAGAGTAACTTTTTCGCATTTTCAAGACTAATCTGACATCAAAATTTGAGTGAATTTCATGAATATTAACCGACGCTACGCGTGGCAGAAAACATGATTTGTATACTAAAAAGTTAGACATTTGCCTATAATGATTACAAAATGGTCTAAAACCCAAATATTCGAAGACCCCACCCTACCTCGATCCACCTTTTTAAGTCAAGTAGGCTATAACAGCTATCCTTTCTTATTAAAAACACAGTTAAAAATACTTCGACCGGGTCGACCAGGAAAGAAATATACGCAGCCATGCCACATTGCTGGAGGTGAGTTTTAAATTCGGGGTTGTTTAGATTTTCACATACATTGGTAACATGTTGACCCTTTTATGCCCACATACCACATCCGATACAGAGTCTGAAAAAACCTACTCCACATTTTTTAAGAGCACTTAAGAAGTTGAATTTTGGCATATGTAGTACTTTTTGTATGGAAGATTCCAGAAATTTCACAACTCAAAATTTTCTTAAAAAGTCGTTTTTCGTTTCAACTCCCCTCCAAATGCATTTAGGAAGTTAAAATTTGATATGTTGGTATAGTTGGTATCCGTGACTCACTCTTTCATATGAGACCAAGAACAAAAATTTTGAGCTGTTTGCTCCTTCTCCAGCCCCCTCTCAAAATTAGAGTAATCCGCCATATTGAGCTGTATCAAAAAAACATAAAAATACCTTTCCCCTATTTCAAAAAAGAGTCTATCACCAAATTTTGAGCAATTTTTATCCATACCTCTCATGGGTTGCCAAAAAAAAATTGAAAAAATTCAAGGTTAGTCAAGGCGGTGCTTCGCATATTGGAAATAGGAAAATAGTATAACTTACCGTCAAAAGGCGCGTTGCTACATTCGACTAATTCGAACGAGAACCACTCGCGATAATTGTAATGTGTTGAGAGCTTTGAGTATCATTCATATACTAATACTCAAAGGAAATTGATGAATAAATCAGGAAAACACGTTATCCAATATCCACTAGAGCACACGGATGAAGCAACAACTAAATCAAAAAACAGTGTAGGAAATTGAAGGAATTGAGTGCGAGGCGCGAAAAGAACGAAGGAACGAATATCTTCATACATAACTCTTATCAGATGAAATGCTTGAAATCTTGGTATTTCCTTTGAAACAGTTTTTCTCTAAAAATATAGCTTCAAATTGTTCGTTTTTTTTATTATTATTTTGTTCCTTGGACTTTGCTTAAGGGTGCTGAGATTTTTTTTTGTGACTATTTACTTCCTTTTATAATCACTTTCAAAGACTTACGAAGAGTACGCCCCTTTTATAACGCTGCAGGAGAAATATAACCAAAAATTTTAAAACTCCGGGATCTCAGTACCCTTAAGCAAGATCTGAAGAATAACTTACCTGAAATTCAACTCATTTCATTTATTATTTTTCGAGAAAATTTGTTTCAGAAACTCCCATTTTTGGTCATTTTTTACCTACTTGAGTTACCTATTTTCTGGGGGTAAAACACTGTCTCAAGTTCTCAATTCTAACCATAAACCATAGACTAATAGAATAATCGATTATACGATAAAAAAAACGTAAGCAGCCATGCCGCATTACTGGAGCTGAGTTTTTAATTGGAGCTTGTTTTGATTGACTAATAACCTTGCTTAACCGTTCATGACTACAGGCCACACCCAATACCAAGTCTGAAAACCCCCACCTTTTCCTTTCCAAAAACACTTAAGAAGTTGAATTTGGCACAAATGTAGTATTTCTTGCCATGAAATAATCATGTGAACACATATTTCTCAAATTATAACTATTTGAGGGTCCTCAAATTATCTTCAAATCTTGATAATCCACCATTTTGGATCCATTTTGACTCAAATTTAAGAGGTTATATTCTGGTCACGAACTAATCCTACACACAAAGTTTGACCATTCTAGGCCGATTTGGTGATGAGATATGGAAGATTCATGAAATTTCCTGCAGCAATTTCCCCTTCAAAAGCCGTTTTTTGCTCTAACTCCCCTCCAAAATCACTGAGGAAGCTAAAATCAAAATACGTTTGTCACTTGGGCTCATTTTATCATATGACACAGCAATAAAAAATTTTCGACCCTCCTGTACCCCACCACTATTTTAGGTTGATAACCCCGCCTTCCCCCTCCAACATCATGTATGGAAGTGAATTCGGGATATAGTATACAACTTATCCCCAATAACCATATGAATTCATATTAATTACATTTTTACCAACTTGAGGCTCCTCAAGCTCTACTCAAAATTTTGATAATCCGCCATTTTGAATCCATTTTGATCCAAATTCAAGAGGTCAAATTTTGGTCACCAACTAACCTCACACAAAAAATTTGACCTCTTTAACTTGATTTGGTGGGGAGATATGGAAGATTCAAGAAATTTCATGACTCAAAACTTCCTCAAAAAGCCGTTTTTTGATCTAACTCCTCTCAATATGCACTTAGGAAGCTGAAATTTGGATATGTTAATGTCCGTGACTCACTCTTTCATATGAGATCAAAAACGAAGAATTTGAGCTATTTGCCCCTTCTTCAGCCCCCCTCAAAATTTGAGTGATTCGCCATTTTGAAATTTTTCGAAAAAACAAAAAAAGCACTTCTGCGCATTTTCAAGAAGAGTTCCTCACCAAATTTTGAGCGAATTTTATGAATACTCGCCGGCGCTACGCGTGGGAAAAAAATATATATATACTAAAAAGTTGTGTAATAGCTATCGTTTTTATTAAAAACTCAGCTAAAAAATCATTTCATTTTGCTCATCACTAAGTATCACCAATTCTATACATACAATATACCATAGTCTAAAAATCAGTAATTCAAATTCTCTACTTTCGATTAGGTTGAACTCGATGAACACTTCGTTCAATATAAAAACAAAAATTTAGCTCACAAAGCGCGTGTTCCATTTAATCATCGCCAAAAAAAAACAAACGTCGACGAATCATCGACCAATTACAATTAGGCGACAGACTTCAACGAAAAAAAAAATGAAAACGCTTTTTACTAGTACACTCTCGTAAATAATGTTCATCGAGGCACGATACGTTTAAAATAAATAAATTGAAAAAAATCTGAATCCAACATACTGTATAATTTGTTTTTGTCGGGCGTTCGCGATTTGTGTAGTGCTTCGTTCGAATTCGCGACTATGCATAAGATCACTTTATTTATTCTTCTTTGTGTAACCTATCATTACGCTTCGGCTGTCAACGTGACGAAAATCCCCCGACAAAAGTATCCCTCCAAATTAAAAGTATCGGCTGTGAATGAGAGAAACATGGAAAATAAAACGCAATTCAAAAAAATGAAACCGTCGAAAGAAGGATATGGAAAACTGGGCGACAGAATCCCCAAAGGGAAGCACATCAAAGTCAACTCTTCCGATTCTACCATTGCTAGCATGCTCGATCCGCCGATTATAGATTTAATCGAGCATTACAAATCGTTTTATTTGGGTTACGAAATGAAGCCAGAAACGTTCGATGAATTTTTACTCGATCCGGTCGTCAAACATATCTGCGACGAAAAGGATATCACGAGTCACAGAAAAATCGTTAAAAATGGAATGGTCATATTGAATCCGTGTTATCCGGAAGCCAGTAAGAAGGCGGCTTACGTGAAACCACGAAACGGTAATATACGCATGTACAGCGGATACATAGTGAATCAAGATTATTACAAAAGCGTCACCTATTACAAACACTTTTGGTTCTTCGAAAGCTCGCAGAATAGCGCAAATGCCCCTTTGATCATCTTCCTCAGATGTACACCCCTCACTTACATGCTGGCGCAAGTAATATTACCGCAAGAAAATGCCGACTTCACGCTCAAATATAACGTTTTATACATGGATTTCCTCAACGCTGAAGGCTACAGTTATAGATCACCTCTAGATAAAAAATATCACAACTCATTCAACAGGGCACTCTGGATTCGTGCTGCCATTTTGGAATTCTTCAACATCTTCGACTACTCCAAAAACGATATTTACATTTGGGGCGACAGGTACTCCAGCGTAACAGCGTTAAATACCGCCTGGGTTATTAATGAAATGCAAGAAATCAGTCAGCGAAATACGATCAAATTGAAAGGCGTACTTTGCATGCACAGCATCGCCGATGTATATGAAAAGATGAACTACGGCGACATTTGGTGGAACTTGGGTTTAATCGATGCGCGCACTCATCACACGATGATTAAGGAAGACGCACTACTTAGAGCCAGCATCATGGCCAACAAATACGAACAATATTTTTACAAAATAGAGGTCAATATGATGAGCAAATACAAAGAACTTCTCGGCTTATTTGACTCTCCCGAGGCTTCTTTACCGCTCATAGATTTCCTACTCTATCTAAATAATTTAACCGATTACAAAATGAACATCGCGCATGTTGGCAATAAAACATACCAAATAGATCGAGAAGCGCTCAATTTAAACAACATCGATGGAATTTATAGACCTACAATAGGAGCTTTGAATTTCGTATTACCGCGCATGCTGAAGAATTTAAAGATATTATATTACAACGGACAAATCGACGGTATTATCACATATAAGTTTACCGCCATGATGTTGAATAAAATCCAATGGCCACATGCGTACCACTGGTATCATACATGTAGACATTTATGGTACGATAACGAAGAAGTGGTAGGTTACTGGAAAAAATATAATAATTTAAATCACGTTTTAATTAGAAATGCTGGGCATTCTCTCGAATCCGTTCATCCGAAGGTATTTCAAGATATGATAACTTTCTTGGCTGAAGATAGACTACCAGATCAAAATGTCTAACATATTGTACAATTAAAATATACTACATACTTTTTGATACAATTCAAGATTTATTTTGAAGTTTTTTTGAAATTTAAGAAGCACTATACGAAAAAAAAAATGTAAACAGTTATGTCGCATTACTGGAGCTGAGTTCTTAATTGGGGTTTGTTCAGGTTTATGAATAACGTTTGTAAGTCACACCATGCAATAATTGTATGAACACATATTTTTCAATTAACACCTACTTGAGGCTCCTCAAATTATCTCAAAATTTTTACAATTCGCAGTTTTGGATTCATTATGACCTAAATTTAAAAACCCATATTCTGGTCATCAACTAACCCTACATACGAAGAGAGATATAGAAGATTTAACAAATTTCTTGCACCAAAATGAAAAATTTTCGACGCCTTGTGTACCCCCACCACATTTTCTAATCAATCAGCTCTCCTTCTTTCCTCCAATATCATGTATGAAGGTGAATTCGGGATATAGCATACTTCTTATTCACAAAAACTATATAATTTCATAAATTATATTTTCACTAATTTGAGACTCCTCAAGCTCTACTCAAATTTTGATAATCCGCCATTTTGGATTCATTTCGACCCAAACTCAAGAAGACATATTCTCGTCATCAAAAATATCCCACACACGAAGTTTGAGTTTTCTAGGCCGATTTGGAGAAGAGATACGGAAGATTCGAGAAATTTCATGCCTCAAAACTTCCTCAAAAAACCGTTTTTTGCTCCAACTTCCCTCCAAATGCACTTAAGAAGCTGAAATTTGGATATGTTGGTGTCCGTGACTCACTTTTTCATATGAGATCGAGAACGAAGATTTTAAGCTACTTGCTCTTTTTCCAGCCATCCTCAAAATTTGAGTGATACGTCATTTTGAGATGTATCGAGAAAACAAAAAAGCACTTTTTTCGCACTTTCAAAAAGAGTCTCTCATCAAATTTCAAGCGAATTTCATGCATACCCGCCGACGCTTCGCGTGGGGGAATATATATATAGATATGGTACGGTAAAGTCAGACCCGATCTTAGAAATGCTGCTATCCTTCCGAGACCCGATCCTACGTTGCGAAACCCTGGGTCTCGAAACGTTTTGTGTGTATTATTTGAACGTATATAGCTTTCAGTACAACTGGACGAATTGTTTTGGAGTGCAGGATTTCGTGAAGACCTTAGTCTATTACAGGGACTTAGAGAGATCAGTCGACAGAAATGGATATACATATTGTATAATATGTCAGCATCCTCTCGTTTCTCATTAGAGAAAGATTTTACTATTTCACTATCTCGATCCAAAATATACGAAAGTATTTGCAACATTCGAAAATTATAAGAATGTAAAAAAATTAACTGATTTTGCTGGACATACTGAGTTAAACCGATTAAAGGAGGATTATTTAAGAACCAATTTCTCAAAAGGTATATTTACATCCAATTTATTAGATTGTATAAACCAAGTAGCTTATGTCGAAACTCCCGAATTTATAACCTATATTGGGGTATAATCAGCGCAAAAATCTCAGTTTGTTGATAACATAATTTTTTTTTTTATTTCTCTGTTACAACGGCCCAGCGGCCTCAATCAACTATGATAATACAGGTAAAAATTATCGTTACGGAATAGAACCCAGTGGTTTCAATTCCTAAAATGTAGTTTAATTATAATTAAAATGAATAATTATCGAGGATGTGCTTTCTCTTCAGCCTTCTTATATCGAGACTATTGTCGAGGAGGATTAGCGCCTGCGTTCCATCGTGAGATTCTAGCCTCCTAAAGTACCGGGTGCTGTAAGTTTTTATCACTTCATTAACATATTTTATATTGGTATACTCGTGTACTGTTTTATTTGAAATAAACCATGAAGGGTTGGTAATACTTGGCAATACTTTATCTTGGAACCACTGAATCATTTCAACGTTGAAATAGCTAGCTGTACCCCATAATGGACAGCCGTACGTCCAAATTGGTCGAAGAATCGATTTATACAACAATAGCTTATTTTCTAAATTTATACTCGTATTTCTACCTAATAGCCAAATGTTGATAACATAATAAGAGTTATAAACTAACTAGTAATCTATACCCATCCTTCGGACGGGGTGCTTAAGCATGTGCTTCTTTATACACTGAAAGGGGTTTTTTTATCTTTATTGTCAACTTCTTCGATGGTAATAGTTCTTCTTTGTTTTGTTTTGCGAATTATTAAAGGAAAAAAAATTTTGAAATCACGATGGTAGATTCTATCATTTCTTTAACCAAAATTTTTAAAAATTGAAAACTAAATTTTTGTGAATGTTATTTTTAATTTTTTTTTTCAAAATTTGTGATCACGTTTAAAAAATAACTTTTTGCTTACTACTTGTTTAATGAAAGGAACAATTAAAAAATTAAATCGATATACAAAATTAAATATACATACATAAGTAATGTTATTATTCATTTAAAAAAATTCTATTCATTCAAATTACATTCACGATGTTAAAATTAATTTTTTTTTCTTTAATCTCAGTTAGCCACAAATTAAAATTACTTCAAAAAACAAAATAAAAAACATTGATACATCTACATCGGAATTCGTTGAATTATTTCAAAACATAGACAGTGAAAAAATGTCTAACATAATAATTTCGTTAGTCAACCATTCGGCATAAAATGCTATTCGAATTCATAAGTTGAGGTTTTATTTCGTTCGCTAACCATTCAACGTGAGGTACCAGGAGGAGGGATCCTTATGCTTTTACTCCATATTACAAATGACCACACCACTACTGTATTACAACTCCAGCTGTTTCAATCAAAGTGCACTCCATATTAGAACATGAGTTGGTTGAATGAAACTTGAGGACATCCTATCACCTCCTGCTACATTTATAAAATTTTGCTCCATTTATCACGTGGGAACTAAAATACCTCCACTCATGCTCCTTCACGCCAACTCACAGTTCAATGAAACGTGAGGTTACAAAAACTCACTTTCCGTGCAAACTAAAAGACCTGGACTCATGCCTCATCAAACAAACTCACAGTTCAATGAAATGTGAGGTCACGCAAACTCACGTTTCTGCAACACTAAAAAACTGCGCACTCAAAGACCTTGACTCATGCCCCATCACGCTAATTCACGGTTCAATTTTTCCGTGAGCTCACACAAACTCACATTCCCACTACATATATAAAATTTTACTCCATAATATTGAAACGTGAGCTGGTTCAATGAAACGTGAGGTCACACAATCTCGCTTTCCAAGTCCAAAATTTAAAAATTGCGCACATCATAGGGAGATCCTGGTGGATAATGTATCAACTACTCTTCGTGGCTGTGGAATGACGCTTGATCGAGCGTCTACTCTTCGGGGCTGTGGAATGACGTTTGGTCGAGCGTCATAGATATGTGTACAACTTCTTTGGCCCATTTACGGGACGTTTCTTTAAAGCTTTTTTTCGAGCTTCATGAAGCTTTTCGTGAGTGCCTGAGGCGTTACGAATGATCTCCTCGTTCAACCCTTTCACATGAAACCACTCGCAACTTTCATAGTTGCGTGTATCTCGACTTTACCTCGGACAAAGTTTTACCCTCCTCAATTATATAGTAGAATCCCGAACCTCCAAATCCCTTCGAGAACAACGGAATTTAGTACACCTGAACGTCCGATGATGGAAACAATAGCAGGTAGATAACAGGTCTAATATCTAAACGAAAATGAAGCAACGTTGCCATGCAGAACTTAGCTCTGCACTAAAGATAAAATAGGTTAAAATTTAGAAGTTGGAAAATTAAAGAAATATTCTTTTGGACCATCCTTTCTACCATCAGAAGAAATTGCAGATGTTTTTTAATGTGATGAGACTCGGGTCAAATTAACTTAAGACTCAAAATACTTTCAATATAATAACTTTATTTTAAATTAAAGTGCAATCCATATTAGAACATGAGCTGCTGGGAACTAAAATACCTCCACTCATGCTCCGTCACGCCAACTCACAGTTCAATGAAACGTGAGGTCACAAAAACTCACGTTTTGTGCAAATTAAAAGACCTGGACTCATGCCCCATCAAACTAACTCACAGTTCAATGAAATGTGAGGTCAGGCAAACTCACGCTTCTGCAACACTAAAAAACGTGAGGTCACAAAAATTTACATTCGGTGCAAATTAAAAGACATGGACTCATGCCCCATCACGCTAATTCACGGGTTAATATTGAAACGTGAGCTGTTTCAATGAAACGTGAGGTCACACAATCTCACGTTCCAAGTCCAAAATTTAAAAATTGCGCACATCATAGGGAGATCCTGGTGGACAATGTATTAACTACCCTTCGGGGTTGTGGAATGACGTTTGGTCGAGCGTCATAGATGTGTGTATAACTTCTTCGGCCCATTTACTGGACGTTTCTTTAAAGCTTTTTTTCGAGCTTCATGGAGCTTTTCGTGAGTGCCGGAGGCGTTAAGAACGATCTCCTCGTTCAGCCCTATCACATGAAACCACTCGCAACTTCCATCGTTGCGCGTATCTCGACTTTACCTCGGACAAAGTTTTACCCTCTTCAATTATATAGTAGATATTTCTAAATTAGAGTGAATTCCTTCCCAAAAATGATTAAATTATTAAAATTATTATTTTTTTTTTTTTTTTGATATTTCAATATGAGAGTTGCTGAGTTAGATTAAAGAAGGCACATTTAATCAAAATCTTCAATTAAAAAAAAAAAAAAAAAAAAAAAAGGCAATACATATGATAGAAAATGAAGAGGAAAAAGATCAACCCAACTACATATTAATTTAAGAATTTCAACAAAATATAAAAGTAATGGTTACTTAAATTAGCAAAGATGGTAGGGAGTAACCAGCAATTTGTTTTTCCTATCACGATCCTGACAAACAACGAATGACTTGGCGGTCAGCGTAAGCTCTTCAACTGAAATCCAAAATCCTTCCACACAATCACCACATGACACATGTACGAGGACTCAAGTGGAGCACTAATGAAGACTATGCAGAAAATTCGTCACATCGTACATCGTCGAGAAAACCGCTAGCGCGATTTCGTCGACGAAACCTTTAAAAACTCTCCGGCAAATCGTTCTCGAAACACTAGCGACAATACGACGGTTATAAAAAAAGCACTTGAAATGCGACCAAGATCTCTTTTGCTGGCTATTTGTCACCTGCAGCCTAGCACCGGTGCTTGAAGACGTTTAGAGCTTATTATACGCGGACTCGACGACATGGTATCATTATTAAAATTCACCGACCACAAAATTACCTTGGAGGGAGAAGAAAAAACCCCTCGCTTACTAGTTAGATGACGGAATACGAAGCCGAAGGGTATTTACACTCGACCTTAAATCCGTAATCATTAATAAATTAGTAAAATAAACAACGCCGACGAATTGCGTGCGTTCGGAGTTAAATTCGAGATTGTACCTGTTCAAGTCGTGGTTTGTTAATTACTTTCGCAGCTCCGGCTGCGCGCCTCCAACAATGACACGAATATTTATCCAACTTATAACACTCCGTACCATCTAAACGAACGAGAACTACGTTCAACGTCAGCTTCGTATTCGAAATAGGTAAATTCGTATACCTCGCTAGGAGGTAAACGAGGCGAAACCTCGCTATTTCGCATATTTTTCCATTTTAATTGGAAAACAATCGTTTTTACACGTTCGTACGTCGCGCCTTTCTTCTCCGCCAAACATTCGACTAAACACGAAACGTTTAATTAGCCGTGAAAAGAATACAATTAAGAAAACCCCTAAGTCGGCAGCTGTTTCGTAAACGAAAACGTTTCCAGCGAACTCGTAACGATACAATTTGCGCCCGTAAAAACGTGCCATTTTCTTTGTACTTTTCTACGCTTATTTACGTACCCACGCGTCCGCCTTCGCGCCCCCCCAAAACAACTATAATGAAGCATGGTACACCGATGCGTCTTCTCTACCACTCCTCCATATCGATAAAATTCGAACTGACATGGCTCACTCAACACGTCGTATTTTCAACAACTTTTCATCCCTCCGCGCCCGCACGCTTATTTCAGACTTCAAAGGATGAACGGGGCTCGTTTCCGTGTGTAGCTTATACACTCGCGATAATGACGAGAGGCGAGAAAAAGCCTCTCGAATGAAACCAAATATACCCGATCGACCATTTACCCGAGTTTTCGTAATTTTACAACTCTTTCTCGCGTCCCTCTTTATTCGCCAGGTCGCTCGCTTCGTATCAATTCATTAAAATTTTCCACGATGCGAAATCGTCATGTTTTCTCTAGCGAATTTTTATTTTCACTTTTTATTTCGTTAAAAGCTCGACAGAATGTTGCGAAAATAAAAGGCTGATTTTTGAAGTCGAGAT
Source organism: Phenacoccus solenopsis (assembly GCA_009761765.1). Lineage (NCBI taxonomy): Eukaryota > Metazoa > Arthropoda > Insecta > Hemiptera > Pseudococcidae > Phenacoccus > Phenacoccus solenopsis. The sequence continues at coordinate 4,297,450 of CM019756.1, forward strand.
CGTCGAATAGGAAGGTAAATATTTCCACTTCGAATGAGGCTATCGGGTTACGTAATATTTAAAAACTTTCAAAATAAATATCGAACACAGACTAAGTTGTTTACTTCGCGAAATTTTTTTCTTATAATGAAAGAAGTCGGAATTTGATGTTATTCATTCCTTTTTGTAATACGACGAAAAAGAATAAAAATGTTATATAAAGCACGAATATTTTTCATAATCTTATCCTTACACGAGCATGCTTTCATTTATTTGTTTAAAATAGGTCAACAGAGTTGAAGAAAAATCGAATATTTGATCAAATTTTAAAATATCAATTTTCCAAATAAAATTCCGCAATTATCAAATCATTACAATTTGACCCTCTCATCATTTAACTTGAAATCCTCGCAAAAACAATTATCGTGAAATAATTCGCCCGGTCGCTCACTTCGTATCAATTCATTAAAATTTTCCACGATGCGAAATCATCATTTTTTTCTCTCACGAATTTTCATTTTCACTTTTTATTTACTACTACGTAGAAATTTGGTGAGAGACTCTTCTTGAAAATGTGCAGAACAGCCTTTTTTGTTTTTTCGATAAATTTCAAAATGGCGGATCACTCAAATTTTGAGGGGGCTGGAGAAGGGGCAAATAGCTCAAATTTTTCGTTTTTCATCTCATATGAAAGAGTGAGTCACGGACACCAACATATCTAAATTTCAGCTTCCTAAGTGTATTTTGAGGAGAGTTAAAGCAAAAACCTGTTTTTGAGGAAATTTTGTTTTTTGAGTCACTCGCCTTGCGCAGGCGGGTGTGGATAAAATTCGCTCAAAATTCGGTGAGGAACTCTTCTTGAAAATACGCAAAAATAGTTTTTTTTTTGTTTTTTCGAAAAATTTCAAAATGGCGGATCACTCAAATTTTGAGGGCTGGAGAAGGGGAATAGCTCAAATTTTTCGTTTTTGATTCATATGAAAGAGTGAGTCACGGACACTAACATATCCAAATTTCAGCTTCCTAAGTGCATATTGAGAGGAGTTAGATCAAAAACGGCTTTTTGAGGAAGTTTTGAGTCATGAAATTTCTTGAATCTTCCATATCTCCCCACCAAATCAAGTTAAAGAGGTCAAATTTTGTGTGTGAGGTTAGTTGGTGACCAGAATATGACCTCTTGAATTTGGATCAAAATGGATCCAAAATGGCGGATTATCAAAATTTTGAGTAGAGCTTGAGGAGCCTCAAGTTGGTAAAAATGTAATTAATATGAATTCATATGGTTATTGAGGATAAGTTGTATACTATATCCCGAATTCACTTCCATACATGATGTTGGAGGGGGGAAGGAGGGGTTACCAGCCTAAAATAGTGGTGGGGGTACAGGAGAGGTAGAAAATTTTTTATTGCTGTGTCATATGATAAAATGAGTCTAAGTGACAAACCTATTTTGATTTTAGCTTCCTCGGTGGTTTTGGATGGGAAATTGCTGCAGGAAATTTCATGAATTTTCCATATCTCATTACCAAATCGGCCTAGAATGGTCAAACTTTGTGTGTAGGATTAGTTAGTGACCAGAATATGACATCTTAAATTTGAGTCAAAATGGATCCAAAATGGCGGATTATCAAGATTTGAAGATAATTTGAGGACCCTCAAATAGTTATAATTTGAGAAATATGTGTTCACATGATTATTTCATGGCAAGAAATACTACATTTGTGCCAAATTCAACTTCTTAAGTGTTTTTGGAAAGGATAGGGTAGGGGTTTTGAGACTTGGTATTGGGTGTGGCCTGTAGTCATGAACGGTTAAGCAAGGTTATTACTAAATCAAAACAAGCTCCAGTTAAAAACTCAGCTCCAGTAATGCGGCATGGCTGCTTACTTTTTTTTTTTATTGATTTCTCAATATTTTATAAGTTCATCCGATTGACAACCATAATTTTTTTAAATAGATCATCATAATACATTTCACATTTAAAAAGCAGAAGGAAAAACTAATATTTGTCGCTCCTGAAATTTTGTCGCCATGGGCAGCTGCCCCTTCTATCCATGTCTAAATCTAGCACTAAGTAAATGAAAAGAAAAATCAGATTATTTATCAACGATCGACGTCATGAATTTTGGATCCATTTTGACCCAAATTTAAAACTAAGACAACTGAAAACTGAATGAGACATGCAAAAAAATTTTCATCTCTGAACAAAATGAAATTTACGAAAAAAAAAAAAAAAGTTAAATAGAGGTGGTAGAAGAATACAAATTCCAATTGATACTCGCTGATGTACCTACTGTGATTCTTACCAGCCATATACTTCCAAATTGGAATGTACGACTCATATCGCAGTTCGACAAACAAATCATCAAATTCCGCAAGAAATCATAAATTTGCTCGTAAACGACTCTTTCAACGTGCAAGTAAAAACTGGCATATATCGATTTTTTCAACTCTGTTCGTGAGTTGACATAAATATCAAGATTGTAGAACTTCAATTTAGTAAAATATCTTCATAATTCAATAGAGCTCACATCATAACGTAAGCACCTCCTTAACAACTGATATCAATCACGAAAAAGGCGGAGCCACAACGTATATGGGCGGAGCTCATCACATCCCTAACGCGTGTTTATTTAAGTACCTCCTATTTCACCAGTAATAGCAGTAAATTGGGCGGAGCTACATCACAGTACCCATACTTTTACCAGTCATGTATTCAATTATAAATTGTTATCAATTATCAATGTATGAATAGAATGACTAATGCAATTTTTTCATTATTTTAATCGACAAATCACTATGATATATTTACAATAGCGATATTACATTGTCTTTCTCACAACTCAAGGCTGATTTAGAACCTACAACCTATGTACTACAGAAAAAGAAGCGGTTGGCGACGCTATAAATGGCGGTATAATTTTTACACGGCGAGCATTTAATCAGGCCGCTATTTGAATGAAGAAAAGGCCAAAAAATGGTATTCGCGTAGGTTTATGAATAACAAATTTTAATCCGACGAGTTTTCCTTGTCTCGCATCCTTAATTAGAATGTTGGCAGCGCAAATTATCCGTTTAATTCAATGTTTCTCAGAATTTGAATTTTAAATTGTGGAAGCTTGGAAAAGCAAACTAATTTCGAAATATTTTAGTCTGCTCGCGCTGATGCAAACATCAATGGATTTTCGACGCTGCCGGCGTTTCGTTACAAGAATGCGGCTGTGCTTGCATCGTGTGCGGCCCTCCGCCCCCAAAAAGTGGTCGAGAAAATTTGTAAATTGTAATTACCGAGAGCCACTCGAGAATCGCAAATTACCATTTTATTGCAGATGTATCCGGATTTGGTAAATGTATTGTAATTTTTCACTAGACGTTAACAATAAGAGACTTGGAGAGGGGTAAAGCAGAAAGTGTGGTTTCATATGAAATCTGTAATTCGAGTTTTAAAAAGCTTTCGAGCTTGTAACAACGATTCGCGTTCGAAAACTACGTAACAGAGAGCCGAAAAATCGCCTTATGAATGAAGTCATAATCATAATTCACGTTTAATGATTTAACGACTTGCACTATACGGGCGGTTAAAACGCTCATTCGGCGCGCACAACGTTATCGCGTTCGTGTTGTATAATAGAACGCAATCAAAAAGTTGGGGAAGCTATGAAAAGTAATTCATTGCGCGACGAAATAGTACGGTACAGCAGAAGAATAAAATCGTTTTCGCATATTCGTAAATTACGTAACGATTAACGCATGAATACGATGCAGTTATTTTGGTGTGTTTATTGAAATAGTACACACGCGATTCGACGCGGCGGCGCGTTTAACCTCTCGACCTCTTCGTCAGCTCATCTTTTCGAAAACCTGGGTAGTTTCATTTCGTTTAAATTGGACGAGACGTAGCTCGGCAAAGCGCAAAGACTCCGGTGCTCATTTAAATGGGCAAAGTCTTCAAAATACCCATAAGCCATAAACGGTTAAATACGATAGCATTTATCTTGTTTTCTGGTCTGAAGGATATCGGACACAATATCGTCGAAGGCGAAAATTAAATGCGGCGCGACTGTTCGCTATTACGCCGCAATTAGGCCGCGATCATGGGCCTTAATTTCGCACCACGACGTAATCGGAAACTACACACATTACCCCCGATACGCTCCGGCTCGACACGTAAATCGAAAAATTCTCGAAACAACGCTTTCGCTATTCGGCCCGAGTTTTGACCGAGTTGAGTTTCAACTTTCGCTCGTAGATTCTTTTAGAAAAGTTAAATTTCTTTTACAAGTTTTTATACGTTTTTGAAATTTGCGTAGTGTTGCGGAAAGTTTGATATCATTTTTTTGAAAATTTATTAGCTCGCTTTTCGGTACATTTAACGAAAACAAGAAACACACAGCGAAGATTACTCATTACTTGACGAAGATTTAAAATCTTTCGTCGTAACCGGCGCGAAGAAAACATTCGGCGTAACGAGAAAAACTTTTTCTATACTGGCCTGATAGTCGAGCGCACCGAAAAAAATACCCCGAGAACATTTATTAAGCGGAGATGGGCATTGGCGATAGAAACGCTCTCTTAATTAATATGTCAGTTGTGGTGTGCAAATGTAGGAATCTCTTCGAAGGTGAAAACAGCTACGATTTTTTTACGCTTAGTTCTACCCATTCGCCAGTTTATTCTTGAAATCGGGCTTCGCAATCTTGGCCAGAAATTAAAGCCTGCGTAGATTAGTGGTACTTTTTCTTCCTACCTTCTTCTATCGAAACGTTAGAGATCAATTTAAGAGCACTTCGGAGTTATCAAAACTGCAGAGTTATGGAGTAGATTACCATTTAGCGAGTTCTTCCAGATAATTTTTTTATATGAAAAAAAATTTCTTTGAGAATTTTAACGCTTTCTAGATTTTTCTCTTTAGTTCGAACATTCTTTACTTTTAGGCATTTTTAAAATCGCTAGGAATTGGAGGGCATTTTTAATCTTGTTTTTATTCGTTTATAATCGTTTTGCCGATGTTTGACTGCTTTAACAAATTCTATTCATCTTGAAGTTGTTTGAATTTTTTTTTTCAAATTTTCGAAAACATTTCCCTTAATTGAACTTGCAGGAATGCTTAATGCCCAATTATGAATTTTTCTGAAATCATTTCTAATTTAGTATACGGACAATTTTTTATTTATGCAATTTTTTCTTACGGAGTTTTCAGCAGAGTTTTCAATAAAAACAGTAATTATTACAGTCTACCTGATTTAGGAAGAGGTTCGGGTACAGTGAAGTCTCCAAATTTTTGTATTTCAGAGGTGATAGCACCAGCTGGAGGCAACCTATCTTAAACGTCGGGTTTTTCCAAGATTCTGCATTATGTACAGGGTGTCTAATTGATGCAGGATACAAAATTTATGGTTGGTAGTAAAATGGGAATTTTCAAGTATTGGTTGGTAACAATGAAAACAGTTTTTGAGCGCCAAAATTACAAATTTACAACGATAAGGAATTTACTTGTCTGTTTTTATCAATTCGAAAATCGAGATCGTGTTAATTTCATTTAATCATTTTTCAAGTTTTAATTTCATAATGGAAACAATAAAACGAAACGAAATCATCCGACTTCACTATCTATCAAGAAGATATGGGAATTAGAAGAATTAGGTCAACATATGCAAGATTATACCCAAATGAAAGAGTGCCATCATTAGGTTGTATACGAAATACCATTGAAAAATTTGAACGCTATGGAAGTATAATGGGAGGGAAATAAACCAGGAGCAACATTATACTGTACTACAAGCTGTAGGTGAATTCCCAAGAATAAGCTGCCGTCAGTTAGAAAGATTATATGGGGTTTCTAGAGCTTCGGCTCACCATGTTTTAAAAAGGTTAAACTCTTCAAGTTCTAAATTACGTTATGTTATAGGTAAAAATGTACCTATTCAACATTATAACAATAAATTTCTAGGTATAATTATCGTCCATGGAAGTATCATAAGAGCCAAGCTCTTCGGGAAAATGATTATAGAATAAGATCTTTTTTTTCAAATACGATGATGAGACGAGTAAACGAAGACGAAAATCTTCCATTTCATATTGCTTTCACCGACGAAAGTAGCTACAAATTATTAGAAGAACCTAATAAACAATATCACCGAATGTGGGCGGTCGAAAATCCGCATAATAACTATGAAATCAAGTGCGTGGTTTCAAGTTAACAACTACATCAAAATCTACCTTCACTTGCATGCACGATTTATTATTATTTCATTATTAACAAGAAGTGATTTTGTTTTAGTTTTCTTCTTTCCTTACCTTAATTAGTTCACTTTTCAGCTACAGATTTCAGGTAGTGTAATAATTTAGATCACCAACTCGAATAAGTATTAATAACATTTTTTATGTTCATCTTTAGCACCCAAAATCGACGACGTATTAATGTTTGGGCTGGAATATTCAATCGCCAAATTATTGGACCATTTTTTTACGAACAAAATTTGAACGACCAATTTTATTGCACACTATTACAAAATGACATTATACCTGCCATAAACAACTTAGCCGCTGAAGAAGAGTTTTTACCCTGGTTTCAACAAGATGGATGTCCAACGCATAATACGGGTGATATCCGGGCAGTTTTGGCCATGAGGTTTGGAGATCGTGTAATTGGAAATGATTATCCGACCCACTAGCCAGCACGAAGCCCGGATTTAGCTCCGCGTGATTATTTCCTTTGGGGGTATTTATATGATGATCAACTTTATGATGGACAGCATTCGAAAATATTGAGGCACTCGAAAATGAAATAAGGAGAATTCTAGTCAATATTCCGCAACAACTCTTGATTAATACAACGAATGATTTCTACGAGCGGCTAGGGTTTTGCGCGGCAGCAAATGGAGGGTTATTCGAACATTTATTCTAGTCATTCAGTTCCATTTTATGTTAATTTCGTTACCATTTTATGATTTTTATTTCTAGAGGTTACCGCTTTTCATTTAAAAAGTTAGGATCATTTTTTTTTGAATTTTATTATTTCCATTCTCATGATTTTTGTTTTCAGAGGTTATCAATTTTAATTTCAACAGTTAACACGTCAAGTAACACTTTTTCTTTAATTTAAAAGTTGATAGTATTTCTTTATAGTTTCAATTAATGAAGTTATTTTTCTTTTCATTCTCCATTACTAATTAATTTCAATAAAAAATTCAATACAAATTCATCCACAAGAAATGAAAAGTTTGTTATCATTTATTATTTGTTAATCTTCTTCTTAACATGTTGCAAAGTGTTACCAACTTATTTCGTTTGAGATACAAAACTACTCAATATCCACAGTTAGGGAATTTCGTGATTTTTTGTATCCTGAATCAATTGGACACCCTGTATTGTATAGGCAGATTCTCTATTATGACCATTTGCAATCATCCGGCAAATGTCCAACTTTTTGATATACATATAAATTTATATCTACACCGCATAGAGCTAGCGGAAATGGGTGAAAATTTGGTGGGACATTCTTCTTGGAAATGCGAAAAAAGTACGTTTTCGTTTTTTTGATACACCTCAAATCTTATATGGAGGAGTGAATCACCGACACCAACATATCCAAATTTCAACTTCTTAACTGCATTTGAAGGAGAGTAAGAACAATTGTATGTGAGTTTAGTTTGACATCGTAATATGAGCTCTTGAATTAGGGTCAAACATCGATCCAAAATGGTGGATTACCAAAATTTAAGTAGAGCTTGAGGAGCCTCAAACTGGTAAAAATGTAATTAATATGAACTAATATGATTATCAGAGATAAGAAGTACGTTAAATTCTAAATTCACTTCTACACATGATGTTGAAAGGGAAAAGGAGAGGTTATCGACTCAAAATGTGGTGGGGATACAAGAGAGGTCGAAAATATTATACCATAGTTTCATATGATAAAATGAACCTAAGGCATAATGTATTCTGATTTTAGGTTTCCAAGTAAATTTGAAGGGGTGGGGGGGTCAGTTTCACTTCTCACAAAATTAATGTAGGAAGGTCAAACTTTGTATGTAGGGTGAGTTGATGACCAGAATTCGACCTCTTAAATTTTGGTCAAAATAAATTCAAAATGGCGCATTATCAAAATTTGAGGATAACTTGAGGAGTCTCAAGTTGCAATAATTTGAAAAATATGGTTTCATACGATTATTGTCAGGCAAGAAATACTACATGTCTTCTAAATTCAACTTCCCACGTGGTTTATGAAGAAATGGAGTAGGAGTATTCAGGTTCAATACTAGGGGTGGCCTGTAGACATGAAGTAGTTAGTAACATCATTTGCGAACCTGAATAACCCTCGATTGAAAATTCAGCAATGCGGCATGGCTGTTAACGTTTTTTTTTTCTCATGTCTGGACATCTTAACCATTTTTGAAGATTTATTTCGCTGTGTTTTCAATTTTTGGCTCAATAAAAATATACCCTTTTTTCAAAGTTTTTTTCATTCACTGACGTGGTCTCATTGATGATTCGAAAAAGAGAAAATTTTATCGGATGTTGTAGAGCACCCTTCCCCCTGTATAAAAAGTTCCCATTTTCAGAAGGGAGTCGGAAAGGCGGCACTTTTTTGACTTGCAGTTATTTCGAGTACGATTGGTCATGGGTGAAAAAATTTTACACAAAAAAAAAGTGTTTGAATTTACAAAAAATTAGGTTGACATATTTTTTTGGTATGAAAGATAATTTCTGAGTTATTAGCGCAAGGATTCTTGCCCTTGGCCGTAAAATGCAAAAAAAATTCAGGGAATCAGAATTAGTATCAGGGTTTAATATTGAATTTAGGTCAGTTCTAATATGATTTTATTTTTGATTGAATATTTAAATATAATTTATATAATAATTTTTACTTTTTTTTTATTCATTTTAATTTATTTAATTTTATTTTTTATTTAATTTTATTATTTTATTTTTAATTTAATATTAGTTTTTTTTTACATTAATATTTTTATTTATTTGAGGATTCATAATTCGATTTCGAAATAGTGTACTTTAACATATCTCGTTTCTCAACATGTTTTCGGGGAAAACGCTTCAGTTAAAAAATGAAGAGCATTAAATTTGCAATAGACTCGGTAACAGCAAAGGGTCTCTCCTGATAAGATAGTAAAAACGGCCCTTGACCCAAATTCGGTCACAAGTGGTCCAAAATGTTGTCCTCGATGAAAAAACTCCCCAAAAAAATTTTTGACTCCCCACCCCACCCCTTACGATAATATTTTCAACCCCCTGAAGGGGGGTGGAAGTTGTCAAAAAAAATGAAATGTGTAATAAGAGCGCCTCCTAAATTCACTTTTTTGCATTTTTTTTACGAACAACGCGTTTTAGAGAAAAAGTAGTACAGTAATAAAATGTTCCTCATTAAATTCTCTATAAGAAAAGGTCTTATAATTTTTTTCGTATACCCATTAGGGGAGGTCCATCTGAAGCATCCGTTAATACCTGTAAGTGAAGTATTGATAAGTGATAACTACCCGCCGTACTCCTATATTTCTAAGGATTCTATACATTGAAAATACTATAATAAAAAGTAAAGACCCAACGCAGAAAACAAAACCAAAAAATACTACGATATCAAATAGCCACAATCACATCATCAAACAATATCATTTAATTTCTCAACATCTCGTGTACGATAAAACAAAGAGATCCAAATAAAAGCTAATTCTTTCGGCGAATAACCTAAAAACTACCCAGAGATGAAAATTCGCTGAAAAAAAAAAAGAAAAAAAAGAAAAACTCGTACATACAAAAACATAATACGAAAATAGAACGGCAAAACAATTACGAATGGAATATTAGACGAAAAGCATCAAATGAAGCGAAACGAATGGACGCTTTTTTGTTTATACATAAGTGGAAGAAAGTTGTTTTCATCTTTGTGGCTGCGTATACGTACATAAATTCCATTAGAGCGTCATTCGACGATATCAATTTCACCCCCACCCGTCTCTTGACGTCAGACATAATCGCGACATAGTAATACTTTTCTTCTTCGAATGAAAACAATCGTCTCGCGAATTCAACCAACGATGAAAATTCTCCGCTTTAGTTTACCAAACACCCGTAATTATATTATAGTTGGTTTCGGGGTTTTGCAATAATGTAATCGTCGTTTCAACCAGTATGCGTTGGATAGTAATTTTAATAAATGCGCATTTATGTTGCGGTGTTGTTATACGTATAAATCCGATTAAAATCATCACTTATACAAAACCCAACCGCAGCAGTCATGCCGCTAAATCCAAATGGAACATCAACCCAGCCACCAAAGAATTTCAAGTGCAACCACTTATACCGGGAGAGAAGATCGAGAGCTACGCTGGTTACTTGAAGGTTGATCAGCAACACGATTCAAATTTATTCTTTTGGTTCTTCCCCAGCGAAAACAAACCAGCAAATGACCCGCTGATAGTTTGGTTACAAGGTCAACCGTACGCCTCCTCGTTGTACGGATTATTCGATGAAAATGGACCATACCGAATCGATCCGAAAAATGGTACTCTTCAGGTTCGTCCGTACTCCTGGACTAAGAATATGAACGTTTTATACCTAGATCCCTGCACTTCTTGCGGATTCAGCTACTCCAGCCACACCGCTGGAAATTCTTTAGCTATGGATGATGTTGCCAAAAATGTAATCAAGGCTTTACAAGCATTTTTTATGTTATTCCCCAAAATACAAGATACGCCAGTCTATCTGGCAGGCGAATCAATGGCTGGTAAATATATATTCATAATAGCGGATATCATCATTCATAAACTGGATTATAGTGACAATTTCGCCGATGTAAGAGGAATCATAATTGGTAACGGTTTCATGGATGCTCTGCAAATCGCAGAGCAAAACGATTACCTGTTCCAAATGGGCATTTTTGACTTAAAACAATACGAAGAAATGAATCTAGTACGTGATTACATACAATCGAAAATCTTAGCCGGCAAATACCAAGAAGCGATTGATGTTTGGCGACAACAATGCTACAGAAAAGTCAAAATATTTGGCGGTTACAACAGCATGTACGATGTTCGTAATACTAACGCTTTTTGGGACAGTTTGGTGCCTCAAGTAGTCGATTTACCATCTATACGAAGTGAACTCAAAGTCGGCCGAAGACGATTTCAAGTCGCGCAAAATGACGTGTATCACATAAGAGAAGCAATGATCCCAATTGAAAACATAGTGGGCAATGTCTTGGAAAATTTCCAGGTATGTACGTTCGTGCATAACCTCTAGTCCACGTGTTTTTAATTAAATATGGCGAAATTTCGGTAAACACGTTGGCTAACTTCCGCCAAGGTTCAATTTATTGGATGGGTGAAAGAATTTCCCAATATTCTATTTTGCAATAATTTTTTTCTCCCGAAATCCATTCTCTAAGATTTATCGTATTTGGTATTTTAGGGGTTGTTTTTCGCGAAAGCAGTTTTAACTTTATGGGCGCAAAACATCGATAAATTTTTCCACTGATTTTTGCCACTTATTCGAATTTTGAAAAAATAAATCAATACTTCCAAATACGATTATGAAAATTTTCAAAAAACAGTCCAAAAACTCACAAACTGAAAAATAAAAGTACTTATTAAATTAAAGACCAGTACATTTTGCATGGATACCTGGACATAAAGGCATTCTCGGTAATGAGAAAGCTGACCAGCTGCTAAGGAAGCTGCTACTTTTTTCCCAACACCTTACTTACCAACACCCCTAAAAGATGCGGCCAAACACGAATTAAAAAAAACGCAACAGAAATGGGCCGACATGTGGCAAAAAATTCCTACCTCCAACAAACTAAGGAGCATTAAATCAACTGTAGAGACCTGGCAAACCTCTACCCGCCAGAATCGAAAGGAGGAAGTCTCCCTGTGCCGCCTGCGCATCGGCCATACACTTCTTTCCCATTCCTATCTACTGTCCAAAGTTCCCCTCCCAGTATGCCCAACTTGTTATGTCCCTATCTCAGTTCAACACGTCCTCACAGACTGTCAAAAATTCAAACAAACACACCGCTCCCTCTCTCTTCCAACCACCCTCGCTCACCTCCTTCGAGATGACGAATCCACTATAGTCGGGCTGTTCCTCTTCCTCAGAAAAACTAACCTCCTATCCCAGATCTAATCTAATCTTCCGTGCCTCTGGCCTTTGTTGCAGTACATGGCACGTTAATGAAGATAAGTAAGTAAGTAAGTAAAGACCGAGGAAATACAGGCATTCAAACAGGATATTTCAATTCTACACAAAACTTAAATTCTGTACAAATCTTCATAACAAACCAAATCTCACATCTATCGCGCCAAGTTTTTCAAATGTAAAATTTTTATGGACTTCAAGTTCATAATGAAATAAAACTGGCTATTTTTTTCTACAGTAGGATCAAATATTGAAGGAATCAAAGATACATTCATTTTGAAAATACGTACCTCGACGATCCGATTAAGGCGATGGGTGCTATGAGTAGTCATTTTAATTTTATCAAATCTTCGGGAAAACAACTCAATTTAAAGAACAAAAATACATACACGTATAGCTTTTTTTCCCATCACTTCCTGAAAAAAGATATGGACAATTCAATCACTATGGTTAGAATGAATAATATTTTTAATGGGGAATTTTGTATGGTGGGTAACGAAATGAAAAATTGCAACTTGATGCTTTACTGATCAATAATTGTTCGCACGTTCAAAAAAAAAATAATATCTAGGTATAAAAAAATTCACGACAGAAATAAAAAGATAAGTATCCATCAGTGTGGATCGATTTTTCTTCACGAAAATCGATAACGACAGAATAAGAAAATCTGGGAAAGAACCTCATGTAGGTTAAAAAAATTTAGCCTTCTAGAAAGATATTTATTATTTCCATAATGGACTCAAAGTTTGAAAAAATTAGTTTTTCAAAAATTTTCAAAAAAATATTTTTCTGAGGTAAATGAAAATTTTTTTGCAAAATATTTGTATTTTATCTCCTTGCTTCCAAAAAAATATATGATACTTTTTACCATATTCAGGGGTCCAAATTTTTTTTCCTTTCATTATATGTATGTACGAGTACTCTTGCTGTTATAATTATTTACACATACGATCGATCACCATTATATATCATTTTAGAAACCAATCAGAAAAAAAATTCTTATTTTACAATCTCTATACTAATGAAATAATGCTTCATTAGCAATATTTTAGAAGAACGCAAAAAACCTCAAAATTTAACATACTATAAAAAAAATTTTTAAATATTTTTAGAACCCCTGAATATAATAAAAAATGATATTAAATATATATTTTGGGATCAAGGAAATAAAATAAAAATATTCTGTCAAAAGATAATCGTTCACCACAGAAAAATGCATATTTTTAAATTTTGGAAAAAGTCCAAATTTTCCAAATTTTAAGCTAATTATGGTTACAGTAAATATTTGCCTACAGGGCTAAAATTCCTTGAACATACCATTAGGGGTCCTTTGACAACTTTTTTCATCACATACTAATAATTTTCAAGAAAGAAAAAAATCCATCTTTTATAAAATTACGATATATCGAGAGATTGAAGAGTGTGCGAACTACATCTGAAATATCTTCTACAAGAGTGAAAACAAAATTTCAGCCAGCAAACTTACAGAAAATATCCTCAAAATGTAATCTGAGTTCAACCATGTCGTTATTCGAATTAAAATACTGAAACAGAAGTGTTTAGTTATGTTATTTTTCGACGAGGGAATACGATAGCAATTGAATTCGATTTTTCATTTTCATAATTCATGATCACATTTTATCAATTGTAATTCGATTTTTTTTACGTTTCGTATGATATTTTTTTTTAAATGAGCTCCCATTTTCCCTCTAAAAATACTAATATAAGAGCAAAGAGCAAATTTTACTTTGTTTTCATTCATCATTAGGTCTTGTGTTCAAGCATATAAGTGCGATATTTTGGAAACTTCTAGAGAATTGTGATGAATTTTTGTTTCCACATAGTTGGAATGTTATGATTTTTCATCACAAATTATGTATTTTGCATTACATTAATCTTATCGCAGCATAAAAATATTCGCGAATGAAAAAATTTTAGAACCCCTGAAAATTAAAAAAACTATCTATAAAAATGTTTTCCCGTCTTAACAATAAAATATCATGCCCAAGCCTTGTAGGAATTTTAAATGCCGGAAACTTCATTTTTCAAAGTTTTTAATAAAATAACGAAGTTCTGAAACTCCAACATCATTTTGAGAGATATTCCCGATATAAGTTTAGAGGCTGGAATTTTTTATGATTTTTTTTTTTTGAAGTTATTTCACAATGATTATTCACACGGCATCAATATTTTTCTAAAAAAAGGCGCTGGAAACCGATCCACCACTTACATCACCATCATTAAAACATACATTTTTTTTTTTTTCAAACATTATTTTCACACTAATTTTTTTCTCATTTCACGTAAAAATTTTTTTCTTCTTTCTTTTTGGAATGTTTGAAAGATGAATGACTCCTTCTATCATGAAAAAGTCAACAAAAATGTAACAATTAACAACTGATCGACTTGTTCTAACTGAACTGAATTTCTTCAGAAAATATTTCAAAATTATCAACTTCTCAACTAAGCGAATAGTTGCTGATTTCTTCGAAAATATCAAAAAAGCGTTTCAAATGCAATTGGTAAGATTCCACTTTTTTGTTAGACGAATTTTTTCCTAGTTTCGCAATTCTTTCATATTTGTGTAATATACACCGGACATGGCTATACAATTCATCTTCCACCACAGGAAATAACAACATTTTCAAATATGATGGCAACGCAATCTAACGGAAAGCAGTATATAACAAAAATATAAGTTCAGTAATTTCAACGCTCTCTATACTCATTATCCTGTAAATCATTTACTACAAACTGTGTTTTGTAGATTTTTTTACATGGAAACCCCTCTACTATCCACGAATGCGATTTAAAAAAAATAAGCACACGACCTATTTTGTTGCAAACTAAAAAAGTATTCATTATTGAGAAATTTCCGAATTGAATTTAAACATTATTCCTCATCATTACCTTATTTTACAACCATCATTCAACTTCATTTCTATTCTCAAATCTTAGCGAGACTATTAATCTCGAGAGTAGTAATTACCAATTCCAGCACTCACTTATAACAAATTAAGGGAAGGGTGGGCCGGGGGTAGGATATAAAATTTTTTGTTTGGTTGAATTTATACCGTACACAGGCGGACATTTTTAAGACTTTTTTATATTACGCATTTTTTTTATGTGTAAAATTTTTTTTAAAATTGAGAAACTAGATTCATTTTAATTTTTATTGCAAAAAATTTGAAGTCTTGATTTTTGAAAAAAAAATTGCATCCAGTTCTCAAAAAATAAACTAAAAAATCATATTAAATTTTTATGATGTCATTTTGCGAAAAATAATGATGGATTTTTTGGAAAACAAAAAATTGAAACATCAAAATTTGGGAAAAATACGATTTTTGCTTTATGCCCCGTTTCCAAAAAAACTATGCAACCCTTGAGGATCTTTTTGAAAAATTTTTATTCAGGAGTACTTGGTCAATGATTTAATGCAAGGATTTTGCAAATTTCCTATTTCATCTCAACAACTCAACTTTCATATTGAATTTTTTATGATGTCATTCTGCGAAATATTAATAGATGTTTTGGAAAACAAAAAATTGAAACATCAAAATTGTGGGAAAAATACGATTTTTGCTTTATGCCCTTTCCAGAAAAACTATGCAACCCTTGAAGATCTTTTTGAAAAATTTTTTTATTGATGAAATATTACTGTTACAATAAAAACGCCATAAATTAAAAAATTAAAAATTATAAAAAATATGCTGAAGCATCAATAAAAAAATTTTTTAGTCTAATATGGCTAACAACGCCAACAGTGAATTAAATCAATTCCTTCATTACATTAGTAAGGCAAGTACGGCCACATTATGTTTTTTGTTTAAAAAGTATAAACTCAATATTAAGCTCCGAAGATGACAGTGCGCCGAAATGCTTCAGCATATTTTTTATAATTTTTTAATTTATGGCGTTTTTCTTGTAACAGTAATATTTCATCAATAAAAAAATTTTTTACTTCAGTCAATTCCATAAAAACCACCACCAACTAAAATTTTACAAAATCCTCCCATCAAATCATTGACCAGGTACTCTTCAATAATTTTTATTAAAAAAGATCCTCCTTGGTTGCATAGTTTTTATAAAAATGGGGCCTAAAGCAAAAATCGTATTTTTCCCAAATTTTGATGTTTCAATTTTTTGTTTTCCAAAAAATCTATCATTATTTTTCGCAGAGTGATATCATAAAAATTCAATATGATTTTTTTTTTTTTTCGAGAACTGGATGCAATTTTTTTTTTTTTTAAATCAATACTTCAAATTTTTTGCAATAAAAATTAAAATGAATCTAGTTTCTCAATTTTAAAAAAAATTTTACATATAAAAAAATGCGTAATATAAAAAAGTCTTAAAAATGTCCGCCTGTGTACGGTATGCATTCAACCAAAAAATTTTATATCCTACCTCCCCTGCCCCCCAGAATATATTTAATTTATATGATATTTTTCAATTTTAAAAATAAATTTTTTTCTAACTTCATTTCTCCCAACAACAGGTGCTCTTTTACTCTGGTCAGTTCGACATGTTGGTACCATACACTCATACTGCTTCATACCTCGATCGACTACAATGGATAGGTATGCGGAGCTATTACAACGCGCCTTACGAGCCATGGATAATGCAGAAAGATTTACGCTACGATTTCGAAGTCATCAAAGGAAAAGAGACCGATCGGGATGTAGAAGATACCTTAGTTGGATATGTTAAAAATTCTGGAAATCTTCATTTCGTATTAATTCTAAGCTCTGGTCATCATACTGGTGTCTCGCAACCACAGGTTTTACAACAAATGGTGGAAAACTTCATAAGGGGTAATTTTACTCGAACAGCAAATGGTAAAGGAGGTAAGCCTGATGAGGAAGAGACGAGCTCTGATATTAAATAACATTTTTTACGCATTAAACATTTCATGGAAATTATCTAACGATAATATACTTTTATTAATTTAAAAATTTCATTGATTTTTTTCATCTTCGAGTAAATGATCTAAACTTTCAAATGAAAAGTAAACATTAATTTTGTAAATTCGCAATCAAGATTGTAGACCAACAAACTCTCAACTAAGACTGCTTTATAACCAAAAGGTGTGTAAGTGCGTTCGATATCAAAAGTTTTATTCATTAGGTGCAAAAAAAAAACAATCCAAATTATCGGTAATTTAAACGTTTCTCCATCGCCCTTACATAATGTCACGTGAAAACAACCTTTCAATGTCTCTAATCTCTAGGTCAAACGTGTAATTTTAACAAATTTTCCTTCCCATGAACGTAATCTACGAAATAAAACAACACGTGCAAATGAATCTTACGAAATATAAGTTACTTTATAAAATATCGCGTATTCGAATTCTATCGTTAATCGTTTTATACTGGTGAAATGTGGATGTTCGCGGTAAAATGAAGGTGCTTTGGGTACTAGTGTCGGCGTGTTTGTGCGGTGTCAAGAGTGATCAAAACCTTAAAAAAGATGGCGCTTTGCTCGATATGTTTCTCAAGCTGGACGAAGAATTACAAAAAAATATATGCAAAGAAATGAAGTTGAATTATATTACTACGCCATCTACACCCCAAGATAAACATATGGAGAGACAACGTAAGATATGTGACCAGCTTCGACGCGAATACGGAAACGATACATCCGCTGAAACTGAGAACATCACAGATATGATAAAAACAACTAAAACTTCGGAATGGTGGAATGAAAAGCAGGTATCGACTGAATCGCCAGGATCTTGCACTGGTGCAGTATGTAGGGAAAGAGTAAGGGATGAATCAACTACTCAGATCGGTTCAGCGTATACAATAAAGAAAAATGGTACTTTTAAGATTCAAATAAGTTATGAGACATCTGATAAGAATAAAGATGCAGATGATAATATGAAAACTAAAGATAAAGAAGAATATGATGAAGAAGATACAAATGGATCAGATGATGATCTAAATGATACAGAAAGAGAGAAAGAAGAATATGATGACGAGGATTTAAATGACTCGAATGATGATGAAAATGATACAGCGAAAGATAAAGAAGAATATGATGACGAGGATTTAAATAACTCGGACGATGATGTGAATGATACAGTCAAAGATAAAGAAGAATATGATGACGAGGATTCAAACGTCTCAGATGATATGAATGATATAACAGAATATAAAGATAAAGAAGAATATGATGAAGAGGAATCAAATGCCTCGGATGATGATGAAAATGATACAGCAAAAGATAAAGAAGAATATGATGAAGATTCAAACGACTCAGAAGATGATGATGTACATGATACAATCCATGATAAAGAAGAATATGATGAAGATTCAAACGACTCAGAAGATGATGATGTACATGATACAATCCATGATAAAGAAGAATATGATGAAGATTCAAACGACTCAGAAGATGATGATGTACATGATACAATCCATGATAAAGAAGAATATGATGAGGAGGATTCAAATGACCCAGATGATGATGATGATGAAATACGTGATAAAGAAGAATATGATGAAGATGAAAATGCAAACGATAACAATAAAGATGAGAATAGTCGACAAAATGACGATGCTACCATCAAATTTGAAATATCTTATCAGAAGTCAGAAGAAGGTAATATTAAAAATACAAGTGAGCATAACACAAAACTAGAGCACCACATTGAATCGCAGATGGATACAAGTAAAATGGATGTAAATGACGAAAACAATCCTTGTGATAGCTTTGAAACAGAAACACATCATGACAGATTTACACATGAGTCGGCAGATTCCTTAACGACAACAACTCATGCGTCATATGAGTCAATAAGTTTCAGTTTCCCCTCAAGCAAATGCAAAACGACAGATGTGCGTAAAACGTACAAAGATGAGTCCACAAGTATAACTACTTCAACAGGTCACAGGTGCTCTACGATTAAGGTAGGCAAATTTTCCAACTATACGGAAGATTTTCAGCAGCCTATTACATCAAGTGAGCACTCAACTACAACTGAGTACCTCAATACTTATTTCCAGTCGCATCCTTGTCAAAGGTGCTCTACTATGTCGAATGAATTTACAAGCCATACCGAAGGTTTTAGTTGGTCGACAACATTACGAGAACTTCCAACCTCCAGTGAGCATTCCAACATTGATTTTCAGTTATCTACCCGCCCAAGATGTTCTACTATTCAATCGAATAAATTTCCAAGCTATACTGGTAATAAACTGTCCACTATATCTAACGAGCTTTCAACGATAGCAGAACATTCTAATACTGATTTCCAATTACCTACCTGCCAAAGGAGTTCTACTATCAAATCAAATGAATCTCTAAGCTCAACAGAGCATATTAGATGGTCTACAAAGTCGAGCGAGTCACCTAGTATTACAGAGCACCTTAATGCAGAAATAAGAATGCCTAAACCTAAATTTCCTGGCAAACCTAAAGCTCCGAAGTCACCTAAAGGTCCGAGACGCAAAACTTCACGAAGTCCCAAGACTACTAAGATTTTAACCTCACAACCAAATGGTATTTCTAGGTCAACAAATCAACCTGACATACAATTATCCACTGATAGAATGGATAACACTGTGCAGCCAAGCGAGTTCTCAAGCCCAACAATGGATAATGAATTTCAATCGCCGCCTACTACACCTACTACCAAATCAACATGGTTTTCATTACCAACAATAAATATCAATAAACAATTTCCTAAATACCGAACCTCATCTACCCAGTTAAGTACATTTTCAAGCTCAACAGAAGATATTATTTTGAGCACCGAGTCTAGTGACTTTACAGAAGATGTTACTTTGAGCACTGAATCAAGTGATTTTGCAAGCACAACAGAAGAAGATGCCACTCTGAGCACCGAATCAAGTGATTTTGCAAGCTTAACAGAAGAAGATGCTACTTTGAGCACCGAATCAAGTGATTTTGCAAGCTCAACAGAAGAAGATGCTACTTTGAGCACCGAATCAAGTGATTTTGCAAGCTCAACAGAAGAAGATGCCACTCCGAGCACCGAATCAAGTGATTTTGCAAGCTCAATAGAAGAAGATGCTACTTTGAGCACCGAATCAAGTGATTTTACAAGCTCAACAGAAGAAGATGCCACTCTGAGCACCGAATCAAGTGATTTTGCAAGCTCAACAGAAGAAGATGCCACTCCGAGCACCGAATCAAGTGATTTTGCAAGTTCAACAGAAGATGTTACTTTAAACACAGAGTCGAGTGAGTTTTCAAGCTCAACAGATGATGTTCATTCAAGCAAGGAAGCAAGTGACTTCACAAGCCCAATAGAAAATGATGAATCTACTGAGTCAAGTGAGTTGCCCAGCACCACACAAGATGTAGAATTATCTTCAGAAGCAAGCGAATTTCCAAGCGCTGAAGAAGAAGTCCAACAGTCTACTGATTCAAGTGAATTTCTAACCCCAGAAGAACATCTCAATGATGATTTCCACTTACCTACTCGCCAAAGGTGTTCTACTGTGAAGTCAAATAAATTACCACCAAGTCATATGGATGATTCTAGATGGTCTACTATATCACATGAGTTTCCCACCACAACAGAGCATCTTAATACTGATTTTAGGTTACCCACCCGCCAAAGATGTTCTACCTTCAAGTCATATGAGTCACCAAGTCATGTAGATGACTATCGCTCATCTCCCATATCAGACCAGTTTTCAACATCTACAGATCATCTATATACCAATTTCGAGTCCGCCACCCGCCAAAGGTGTTCCACTATTAAATTTCCAAGTTATAAGGAAGAATTCAGATTATCTACAATATACAAAGATATTCCAACCACTACAGAGCATCTCAGCACCAATTTTCAATTACCCTCCCGCAATAGGTGTTCTACTATGGAGTCAGTCAAGTTTCTAAATAATACAGATGATTTCAGATGGTCTACCATATCAACAGATTTTCTAAATACTGCGGAGCATCTTGAAACAGATTCTCAGTCATCTACCTATCATGGTTGCCCTACAATTCCAACTACTACAGAGTACCTCAACATTGATTTCCAGTTACCGACTCGCACGAGGTGTTCGACCATTAAATCAAATAAATTTTCAAACTCAACAGAACGTTTTAGATGGTCTACAAAATCAAGCGAATTACCAAGTATTACTGAACATCTTAATGCAGATTTAAGATTTCCAGGAAGACCTAAAAGTTCAAATGCACCTACAAGTTCTAAAACAACGAACGTTCCAAAGAAAAGCAAAACTTCAAAGACAAGCAAAAGTCCAAAAACAAGTAAAACTCCAAAGATGACAAAAACTCCAAAGATGACAAAAATGCCAAAGATGACAAAAATACCAAAGATGACAAAAATTCCAAAGACGACAAAAACTCCAAAGATGACAAAAACTCCAAAGACAACAAAAACTCCAAAGAAGACAAAAACTCCAAGGACGACAAAAACTCCAAAGACAACAAAAACTCCAAAGAAAAGCAAAACATCAAAGACGACTGACAAACCCAAGAAATACAGTACTCCACAGAGGTCTAGAACTTCAAAGAGATATAAAACTACAAGAATTTCAAGCACACAACTAAGTAATACTCCTTGGTCAACAAATGAACCAATACAATTACCTAATGAAGAAATGGACTATACTACCCACACAAGTGAGTTATCGAGTCCCACAAATGATCAATTTCAATCACCTCCAACGCAATCTTCTACGAAATCAAGGTGGTTTAAATTACCAACAATAAATATTAACTTTCCAAACCCAACAACAAATAATGAATCTCAATCACCCAATGCGGATTCTACTACTCAGTCAAGCTGGTTTACGATGCCAACAATAAATATCAACTTACAGTTTCCTACACGCAAAACTTCCTCCACCCAGTCAAGAACATCTTCAAGCTCAACAAAAGATGTTTTAAGCACCGAGTCAAGTGACTTTACAGAAGATGTTACTTTGAGCACCACATTAAATGACTTTTCAAGCTCGACAGAAGATGTTACTTCAAGCACTGAGTCAAATGATTTTGTAAGCTCAACAGAAGATGTTACTTCAAGCACTGAGTCAAATGATTTTGTAAGCTCAACCGAAGAAGATGTCACTTTGAGCACCGAGTCAAGTGATTTTGTGAGTTCAACAGAAGAAGATGTAACTTTGAGCTCTGAGTCAAGTGATGTTTCAAGCTCCACAGAAGGCGTTACTTTGAATACAGAGTCGAGTGAATTTTCAAGCTCAACAGATAATGTTCATTCAAGCGAGGAGAAAAGTGACTTCACAAGCCCTGTAGAGAATAATGAATCTACTGAGTCAACTGAGTCGTCCAGCACGACACAAGATAAAGAATTATCTTCAGAAGCAAGCGAATTTCCAAGCGCTGAAGAGGAAGTCCAACAGTCTACCGATTCAAATGAATTTCCAACCCCAGAAGAGCATCTCAATGATAATTTTCACTTCCCTACCCGCCAAAGGTGTTCTACTGTTAAGTCAAATGAATTACCACCAAGTCATACAGATGATTCTAGATGGTCTACTATATCGCGAGAGTTTTTAGCCGCAACAGAGAATCTCAATACTAATTTCCAGTCACTCACGCCACAAAGGTGTTCTACTTTCAAGTCAAATGAATTACCAGATCAAACGAATGATTTTCGATGGTCTACTATGCCAGCCCACCTTTCAACCAGTACAGAGAATCATGGTAATGATTTTTATGCATCTACCTGCCGAAGATGTTCTACTACTAAGGTAACTAGATTCACAAATCAAAATGATGATTATAGAAAGTCAACTACATTGAATGAGTTTTCACCTACTATGAAGGACTTTGAAAACCCAGATTACCATTTAAGTCATCACCAAAGCTATTCTACTACACATATTTATGACTCCTTCAGCACAACAATAGATTCTAATACCAATTCTCACCAAAATAGATATTCCACAAGCAAGAAACCTCAATACTTATCTATTAGCACAGATCATCATTTCACTGATTCTGCAGAGAAAACCCACGGAGCCACTATAGAATCTAATGAGTTTACAAGTACCTTTGAAGATACCGAAGATTCTGACCATGTGTTCCAAACTAAAGAAGAACAATCAACTGCTTGTGGAATATTCTGTACGATGGAATCAGATGAATTTCTAAACAATTTCAACGATGACGGCTCTAGTAAAACTCAAACTATTTCTGGTTTTCAAACAACGACGGATGAATTACCAAGAAATACTCATTACGAGGATTTTAGTAAAACTCGAACTATTTTGGATTTTCAAACGATGAAAACACACTGTTCTAACTGTTCATCTACTTTTAATAATTTCGAGCATAATTTTATTACATCACCTACCCCATTTACCATGTTTACACAGTCAGATGATGAATATTGTGAAGTAAATAACGACAACACATCTGATGTCTTAGATAAATATAGAAACCGAAAACCATCTTGTGATTACAAGAATATCCAAAAAACCATCGAAAAACTCACCATCAACATCAAAGCTCCTAAAAAAAGTAAAAGACAAACCAGAATACGTTCACCAATAGGTAGTTTATGCAGTTTTGCTGGATTTTTTCATACAGATGAAAAACAAGATGTACGACTATTCTTTTGGTTCTTCCGTAGCGAAAAGAACTGGAAGAAAGCTCCATTAATAGTATGGCTACAAGGTGAACCGGGTTGGACTTCGTTATACAGTTTATTCGAGGAACATGGACCTTATTATATCGAAAAAACAATCGAAGGTTTGAAAATCATGATGAGACAATTTTCATGGACGAAAGAATATAATGTATTATACTTAGATCATTGCGTTGAATGCGGGTTCAGTTCAGCTAGTGATATCCGAGCTTATATTCCTAGCTATGACAATGTTGGTAGAAACGTGTATGAAGCGTTATCTCAATACTTCAAAGTATTCAACGAACTTGCTCTCAATGACTTATACCTAGCTGGATCATATGGCGCTGCTAAGTATATTCCTGTGATAGCTCAGATGATTCATGTAAAAAATCGTTTCCAAAAGGTACCAATGAACTTGAAAGGTATGTTTATTGGAGGACCCTACATTGATGCGGTTTCAATGGTTTCATATAGGTAAGCCAGCAAAACTTATTATAATTTTGCAGCTCTAATATTGTATTAATTTTCAGTTTCTTCTTTTGCCAGTGATTATCTCTATAGATACGGTTTAATCGATGACAAAGCACAACAACGTTTAGAAAAAAATGAGCACATTGCCGAAGCGTTAATACGGGCGAGTAAATACGAATACGCTGTGAGATTCTTAAAACAAAGCGTTTATGGAGAGATCGCTCGTGTGGGATATGATAAACTATACGACATCAGATACTCAAAACCTACAAGTGGGAAATATATGTTCGAAACGTACGTCCCAGCAATCGTGAGAACAGATCTGTTCAAGAGTATGATTTGTTTAGATGGAATGCAGTTCCATAATTATTCACAAATACTAATAAAAGAACTCATGCTTCCCATTGATTACATGATACCAACATTACTTCAAAACTATAAGGTAATTACGTAGTTTATCTGACTAATTTAAAATATGATGAAAAAAGAGACTTAATATTGTACAGTTACTCACCTCTACATTTTTTCAATGCATCATACGATCGTAATTCTTGACATCTAAAATCAAAAAATAATCTTAATTAATCTTTTATATTCGTAGATTCTCTATTATAATGGGCAGTTCGACATAATGTCACCATACACCACAACATCCGAATATTTATTAAAAATAAACTGGGAATCTGCGGAAGAGTTCTACCACAGTCCAACCAGAAACTGGTACGGGACTGGACAAAACTACCCCGATGGTTACTACAAACACACCCAAAATTTAACTCATGTTATGATCCGAAATGCTGGACATACTGTAGGCACGACAAATCCAGAAAGCCTATTTCATCTTCTAAAATGGTTCGTAGAAGGAAAATTTGAAAGTAGAAGAGAAATGTGTAAAAGAAATAACATCTAACTGAATCGTGCGTGAGTTCATTTTTATAATTTTGGTAATCTCGAAAAATTCGAGATTATATTGCATTTAACTTACCTTAGCTATTGTCCTTTTGCTTTTTTTCAATTTACGACTGAGTTAAAAATTTTATAAACATTTTTGTACGATTTTTTTTTTTTTTAAGTTTAGCTTTAGTTATTTTTAATATTATAAATTTAAGTAATAACATTTTTCATGAAATTTAATGATTTCTTTACTCATTTCATTTAAATTTAAATATTTTCTCATCATGTGCGTTACAGACAAACGTAACTTGAGTGGTTAGTTTTATTAATGTAAACCCAAAGTTTCAACTTTAATCCGCCATATTTTCTCATTACCTACATGATAAATAAATCATGTGTACTTTTTCATCAATTACTGCAAACAATATATGTAAAAATAATATTCACCATTGATATTAACCTCGAATACAAACAAGAACATTCAACTTTGAAATGATAATGTAAGCACATAATTCCCGAATTTCCTAATTTATTAAACTCAAATAATATTCCATTAAAACCAAATTTTAAGATTCAAGGTTCATTATAATAGTATTAAAGATACTAAAATGCACACGTTTTTTTGTGACATCATGATCATGATGGTATCGTGACTTACATCTGGGACTAGCTGAAATAACCTGTACTTTATGAGGTTACAGGTTAAAATATTAATTCTGTCTGATAAATTGCATAAGCGAAATGCCGCAAATATCAACGAAGGAACTTAATTATGTTCCAATAAAACAAGCATGAAGACGATATACAATTGACTACAGGATCAAAAACAATACGTTGACAAACAAATTCAACTAAATATGATTATCAGTCACTCTTTCTCCACCAATTGTAATTCAAAAATGATTTTTTTATTCAAACATATAATTCCTAGACCACGCACATAGGCTGGTGAGAGGGAAGGGAAAAGGAAGGAGATTGCCTTCGGAACCTGAAATCTAAATGTTGGGTATTAAGATTGTTCATAATCCTAATTAAAATTTTTTTTGTCTAATTTCATCAAATTTTTTTTCATTAAAATTAAGAAAAAACTAACAAGGGGTGGCCATCTGACTAACAATTATTCTTCCATCTTGGCTAATTCTGACCCTTCCTAGTGCTGATCATATCAACCATACCTTATAGCAGTGCGTTTTAGGTACCTAAGGTAGCGGCAACACATCATCTACATGATCACATATCCAAATACATCTACACGAAGGAGCGACGTGTCGTCTATTTATTCATTAACACGGTCACCAATTCGCTGTTTATAATTATTTTCAATTATTTTTTTTATTGGTGGGAAAAAAAAGGCAAATATCGAAGTATAAAATTTTTTTATTTTTTTCAATTTGAACAATAATGAAGATTAAATCAAAATTTTGTTGATAACCACAAAGGGGCCATACTACATACAAATCTTATATTAAATTTTTCTAATAATTATGAAACTGCAGTGAACCTTCTTTATTTTTTAATTTCTATTCTAAAATCACATAAATCCTTGATTTCATATTTTCAACCGTCTTGACCTTGAATTAAAATCCAATATCAAGCTCTTGCATTATTTTCCAAAGGAAACACTTTCGAAGCAGTCATTGGATTCTTACAACAATGTTTATTTATATTTCAAGGCGATCAGATTATAATTATGTTCTGCGTTGGAAAATATGACACTTAGAAATATAACCGAGATACGAAACGAATTACATACACGTAATACTTTTTTTTATTTAGGAACATGAATATATGTTTTTTGCATTTGATTGAAATAATCGTATGTTTTTGTTTTTCAACAATCCCTCTATTAAATGCGAAATGTGTTACTGGCCCTCAAAGTATTGCTTCTCGCACTTTACTCGTACATTTGCATATCTTATGTGATAATAGACGGTTAATAGAATGCCCAACTAAGCGAAGTTCAAGAAATGATAATGGATTCAAGATCTCAGAGTAACCAAGAGTGACAGTTTGACGTTGTTTAACAAGACCAAGATTAGAATCACAAAGGCTTTTTGAAGATACATTCAGAAACGACAGTGGTAAATTAGTTTTTTTTTTTTTTTCATTTTCTTTTCAAATCAATGAAACTATTAAAGAATCATAACCCTTTCAAGGCACCAGCATATAATACTTCGAGGAATACGTTCCTGGAAATTACAGGATGAGAAGATACGATGACATTACGATGGTACAGTATCTTGAATTGACTGTCGCACTTACAATATAATTATGTAATCGAGGTTTGAGTATAATGCTGCAAATGTAACCGTGTCCTAGTTGACGCAATAAGGAGGGTAGCCTGTACCACAGGGTGGTAGCGAAGTGCAGGTGTGTTGGGAGCAACAGACCATCCCATGAGTTCAGTTTTTTACGTATTTAAAATACTGTCAAATCGTATAATTCCTACATATCTATAATAATTTTCATGCACATTTATACGATAATGATTTGTTAAATTTATTAAAAATTAAATCAAGACTGTTATACGTAATTATAAACCTCAACCTTATAAATCAAGTTTACATCCTTGAACTACTTTCAAAGGTTACGTTTAGGAAACTCGCAGCTGCTCATTTCTGCGTCAACAAAGTAACTCGATTTCATTTTCAACTAATAAAATATTTCTTTCACAATTCGTGAAATGTACGTACACATCGTGTTGCTTATCGTGTTTTCTGACGTCACAGCGTTTCATCGCGGTTCAAGCGACCGATCACTGCCGACTGATGTTAAAGAAGTCATCATGGACCCCGCAGATCCAATAAAATCCAGGAACGAAAGTTTAGTGCCACTTTTAAAGAGGAAAATTCGCAGTTACGCGGGCTACTTCAACATCCCATTCAGAAACGATAGTAAACTATTCGCTTGGTTTTTTCCACATCCCAATCTATCAGTTCCGCTCATAGTTTGGCTGCAGGGACAACCAGGTAGTGCTTATGAAATACTGTATTTCGAGGTTTTCTTCTGTTTACATTAACTTTACCTAGAGTACTGATTTATTTAAGGAATCAGCTCATTGTACGGTTTATTCGAAGAACACGGACCTTTCGAAATAGACCCTATAACGTTGGAGCTCACAATGCGCGAATACACTTTGACCAAATCATACCACGTGCTATATTTGGACCCAGAGACTAACTGCGGCTTCAGCTATTCTTCGGTCAAAGGTGAATTTTATAACAGCATGCGTCATATTCCTCGTCAAATTTACGAAACATTGGGCGATTTTCTTCGTATTTTCTTCGAATTCAAACAAAATCCAGTCTACTTGGCAGGAGAATCGTCCAGCTATATGATTCTACCGCAAGTTGTTCAACACATAATTTACGATGTGAAAGATCAACAAATAAATCTTAAAGGCATACTCATCGGTGCGTAATTTAATATTTTACCTCAATATGGAGTTCTTCATAACACACGCGAACTACTCGTATGATACTCATGTATGATGATTCGCCTATTCTACTAGCTGAAGGAACATTGATATAAAAATTGAAAAATATTTTTTTTTTTTGGTTACGATCAGCTTTGAAATTTTATACTTCCATCATCCAAGGACTCAAGATAAAAATACACAATTTTCACTAAAATGTAAAGTAACTGTATAATATAGTATTACTGATGAAAAATTGGTGACCCAGAAGAGGAAAAGTAAATAAATATATAAATACACTTGGGAGAAGGGGAAGGTGAGAAGAAATGATGGAAGTATAGGTATGCTCTATCGATTTCTCGTTTCCAAATTCTTCATGAATTAACATAGCAACTCCTACATACACTCCAGATCGATGTTACCAAATCAATTAACACGAAAAATTTAACATTAAAAAAAAATTATGATAATATTGATGTCTTTGACGAGGTAATTTCCCGAATCTTAATTAAACTTCCCATAACGGCCAAGTACAAAAATCCTGGTGCGACGTTTCAATTTCAATATCGACTGAAAATGTTTTAGAAGAGCGAAGCATCTTCCCAATTACAAGTCTAGTCAGTTTCAGCTGTTGAATTTCGTGCCCACTCAAATTACAGTTTATTGTGAAAAACTGTCCCCAGCCCTTCCACTTCATAATATTCATGCGGCGTGATAATTTTAAAATCATTATAAAATACGATATTTCAATAACTATCAACTGGACTGGAAAGTTGCTTCTCGGAGGGGGGAGGGGTGGAACGTCCACCTTTAAAGTTTTTTGCAAGTATTTTGGTAACAAGGGGTTACACATAGAAAGCAGTTCCATGATAAATTAATCTACGTAACATTTCCTACAAATAAGATTCACCTAATTATTTTTAAGATTTCATTATTTCTACAAAAATTTGATCTAGATCTCAAAATAGTAACTCCTCCATAACTCCTCGCATGGAGTTTCCGCTATTAACAAGATCTTTAAAAAATTTTATTTTGGCTGAGCTTTTAATTAAAGAAGATATATATTGCAGCATACCTAATTTGAAAAGGAGGGGTCGGGGAGGGCGAAACCTTCAAATCTCGGCGTTTCAGGTAATTTTTAATCATCTAGCATGTGTCCAATTTTTTATATACATTCTCTCCTCACGTGCAGCCCCAGCAAGTATGAATGAAAATTTGATGAGAGGCTCTTCTTAAAAATGCGAAAAAGATACTTTTTCTTATACACCTCAAAATGGTGGATTACTCAAATTTTGAGGGAGGCTAGAGAACGAGCAAATAGCATCTTCTATATCTCCTCACCAAAGTAACCAAGCAAGATCAAACTTTTTATGTAGAGTTAGTTGGTGACCAAAAGATGATCTCCTCTTAAACGAAGGACAAAATAATGATTAGTTCTACTGCGTGGTATGAAATACAACATTTATTCTAAATTCAATTCTCGAAGTAGTTTTGGAAGGGATAGGGTAGGCGTTTTCAAACTTCGTACTGGGTATGGCCGGTAGACATAGAGGGGTTGACGACGTTACTTGGCCTCAATTAAAAACTCAGCCCTAGTAATGCAACATGGCTGCTTACATTTTTTTTCCAATTTGAAGAGCAATTTTTTTGAATTTAATGCACTCATTACAATGAAATTTGAATTTCGAAAATAATGAAAAATTTCATGGTTTTTCTTATACTCCACGTCGCACAGTGGGGCCGATTGCAAATCTAGGTGGACAAAATTCGAAAATGTAACTTTTTTACTTTTAAATAAGCATACCTTATATTTTTGAGTCGCTAAACTCGAATTTGATATTAGTTTTTTCCTTCCGTTCCTCAAAAAGCCCCAAAAGCCCAAATTTTTGGAAAATTGGGCTTCAGGGGAATAAATTATTTATGCATATCGAATTATATGTTTTTGAGGTCGCTGAATTCGAATCTGAAGTTCTTTTTGAGATGCAACCCCTTAAAAAGCTCCAAAAAAGCAAAATTTTTGAAATATTGGGCTTTAAAGAAATAAGTCATTCATTCGTGTTGAACTATATGTTTTTGAGGTCGCAGAATTCGAATCTGAAATTCTTTTTGTGATGCAACCCCTTAAAAAGCCCCAAAAGCCCCAAAAAAAGCAAAATTTTTGAAATATTGGGCTTTAAAGAAATAAGTCATTCATTCATGTTGAACTATATGTTTTCGAATCGCTGAATTCGAATCTGAAATTTTTTTTGTAATATAGCCCCTCAAAAAGCCCCTAAAGTCTAGAAAACTCCAATTCTCAAAAAACTGAGCTTCAAAAAAAGCACAATGCATTCATATTGTGTAATATATTTTTGAGGTTGCTAAATTTGAATTTGAAATCATTTTTGGAATTCAACTCCTCAAAATGCCCCAGAACACCAATTTTTGGAAAATAGAGTTTCAAGCGAACAAGTGATTATTGATTTTTCAATCATATGTATTTATGCTAAAATTATATTGGAAATTCAACTCCTCAGAGCACCAAAAGCTCCAGTTTCGAGAAAATTGGTTATTTAGAAAGTAGAAAAATCCAAAGGGGGTTAAAAACCCTTTATTTAAAAAAAAAAAAAAAAAAAATTAATAAATTATTCAACAACCTATGCAAAGAATGTAATTAGAAAAAAAAACTGAGATTTTTCGTGTAAAAACACTAAATTTTAACATAAAATCCTAAAAAACCTACTTTCGACGCAAGTTGGCGCAACTGAAATCAAAACAGGCGTGTAAAGGAGCACTTTGTGCACAATACCACGTCGCCACTTTTAGGTCTGAAGAGGTCTGTGGTTTTGTAGGTAACAAAAATTGTAAAAAAACACCAAAAAAAATACGAAAATAGAAAAAATTCTCACATAAATATGATGATTTGTAAAAAAAATTAATACCGCGAAATGATTCATTATTTAACGTACTTTCATGAAAAAATATCATTCCCCCGCCCCCCCCCCCCAAAAGTGAACTTAAAACCACGAAATCATTAGTCATACCTCAGCGTTTTCGTATTAGCGGGATATTTTGAGCGAAGAAGTAGGAGGTTGTGTTACTCATCCCCCTCCCATGACCACTACGGTTGAGTTATGGCTCTTGTGACTTTTGTTTCTTATAGAGGAGGGATTTACACAACTTTTGAGTGCATTTTCAACCAGAAAATCGAATGTGACTTTTCGGACTTTTGTCCACCTAGAATCGCAATCGGTCGTAATTTCGGTCTATATGCCTCGAACCTTTTCTAATACCGTTCTAAAGCTCTGGGAATTGACTTTCGCGTATTGTAAGTAATTCCGATTAAAGAAATTTTCCTCAAAATTACAACATTTAAAAGTTGAGCTTTTTGCGTAAACATGAAAAAACGTCAGAGGCGTAGCCAGGATTTCTTCAAGGAGGTGAAAAAAATTTAAGAGGTAAGAGAAGCAGGGGGGTATTTTTTGGGGTTCAATTGAAGCAGGTATATACTCGTATATTATAACTTCAGTTATTAAAAAAAAAAAAACATACATGTTTATTTTTTATTTTTGGAAATATTGTACATCATAAATTTGCGTTAAAAAGGAAGATACCATGGGGGCAATTGCCCCTTTTGCCCCCCTGGCTACGCTCTTGAAAATTAAAATAAAATAGAAAGTGAAATTTTTTGAGCAGAATTTTAGTGCCGAATATTCATAATTAATAATTAGCATAAGTCCCTAGAAACGGGTAAGGCAGAACCTTTCAAAAGGAGAGTGGAAACTTCCATCACAAGTGCTTTTCATACTCATCTCCATAACTTGGAATCATTGATAAAAAACTGTTTCGTAATGAATAACTCGACGTAAAATTCTCTACAAAGAATGACCTTCCAATTTTTTTGTCGACGTCATTATTTCCTCAAAAATTCAATACAAACCTTGAAAATACAAGTTTTTATACAATAAAAATCAATAATTATTTTCAACCCCATTATATCTTAAAAACAATAACCCCTCTCTTCCCCTGAAATTAGCGTACAGAATACCTCCCATCCCTAGTAGTTTTTTCTGAAACATATTTTATGTACAAATAACTCAATTCAGTAGAAATATAAAAATAGTAATGGCAGATTATCTACAAACAAAAATTCAATATCATATGCGACTTGAACCAAAAAACTTCCGTAACATCATGTAGTCCACTTTCTTCTTCCACAGCTGTTAACGCATTCGAAACTTCTTTAGCTAATTTTTCCACATTTTGTCTTTGGCAGGGATACTTTTGGACTTTTCAAATTTCTTCGTAATATTTCGTAGTAGGGGTAAAACAGAGGTCCATTACGTCGGCCCCCCCAAGTGCGAATTGAGAGTTGAAAATTTGTGTACAGGTTGTGCTCGGGTTGTGCCGCGTTGTGCCGTCAATCATTCGCATTGTGCTCCCCCCTTTCCGAGAACGTAACGGGGGGCTGGTGAAATGCGAGCCCCCCAAGTGCGAATTGAGAGTTGAAATTTTGTGTACAGGTTGTGCTCGGGTTGTGCCGCGTTGTGCCGTCACTAATTCACATTGTGCTCCCCCCCTTTCCGAGAACGTAATGGGGGGGCTGGTGAAATGCGAGCCCCCCCAAGTGCGAATTGAGAGTTGAAATTTTGTATACAGGTTGTGCTCGGGTTGTGCCGCGTTGTGCCGTCAATCATTCGCATTGTGCTCCCCCCCGCCCTTTCTGAGAACGTAATGGGGAGCTGGTGAAATGCGAGCCCCCAAGTGCGAATTGAGTGCTGAAACTTTGCATACAAATTGTGCTCACGTTGTGCTACGTTGTGCCGTCATTAGTTTACATTGTGCTCCCCCCCTTCCTGAGAACGTAATGAGGAGCCGGTGAAATGTGAGCCCCCCAAGTGCGAATTGAGAGTTGAAATTTTGTGTATAGGTTGTGCTCGGGTTGTGCTACGTTGTGCCGTCATTATTACATTGTGCCCCCCCCTTCCTGAGAACGTAATGGGGGAGCTGGTGAAATGTGAGCCCCCCCAAGTGCGAATTGAGAGTTGAAATTTTGTGTAGGTTGTGCTCGGGTTGTGCCACGTTGTGCCGTCAATTATTCGCATTGTGCTCCCCCCCTTCCTGAGAACGTAATGGGGAGCTGGTGAAATGTGAGCCCCCAAGTGCGAATTGAGTGCTGAAACTTTGCATACAAGTTGTGCTCACGTTGTGCTACGTTGTGCCGTCATTAGTTTACATTGTGCTCCCCCCTTCCTGAGAACGTAATGAGGAGCGGTGAAATGTGAGCCCCCCAAGTGCGAATTGAGAGTTGAAATTTTGTGTACAGGTTGTGCTCGGGTTGTGCTACGTTGTGCCGTCATTATTACATTGTGCTCCCCCCTTCCTGAGAACGTAATGGGGGAGCTGGTGAAATGTGAGCCCCCCCAAGTGCGAATTGAGAGTTGAAATTTTGTGTATAGGTTGTGCTCACGTTGTGCTACGTTGTGCCGTCATTAGTTTACATTGTGCCACTAGCCTAAGTGGTACAGAAGGGC
Organism: Phenacoccus solenopsis; assembly: GCA_009761765.1. Lineage (NCBI taxonomy): Eukaryota > Metazoa > Arthropoda > Insecta > Hemiptera > Pseudococcidae > Phenacoccus > Phenacoccus solenopsis. Next base: position 4,331,468 of record CM019756.1, read on the forward strand.
TACTTCATTTGGGACCAGCCCCCCAAAATGTGATTGAAGAGCTATAACTTTTGGAGTGAATTATGCTCATGTTGTGCTGCGTTGTCCACCATTACTCACCAACCTACCCCTGACCACGCTCTCCCATTAAGGCGACATCGGTGGGTACTGCCCCCTCCCACAAAATGAGATTTGAGAGCTATAACTTTTGTAGTGAATTGTGCTAACGTTGTGCTGCCTTGTGCCTTCATTTTTCAGCAAACTACCGCCAAACCCCACCTCCTTCCCATAAACGTAACCACATATCATTGGAACATCAGCCCCCCGCAATGTGATTCAAGACTTACAACTTTGGCAATGAATTGTGCTCACATTGTGCTGTGTTGTGCCATGAATACTTACCTCCCTACACTTACTTTACCTATAAGGTGTTTAAAGACCTCTGTAATGGGCCGGCCCCTAAAAATGCAAGTTTGAATTTTGAAAGTTGGTTGGTACATTGTGCTCACGTTGTGCTGCGTTGTGCTCATAGTATTTTACATTGTGCTATAATTCTAAGGTATTTATAGACCTCTATAAGGGGCCAGCCCCCCAAATGAGGGTTGAAGAGTGCAAACATGGGTAGTAAATTGTGCTCACGTTGTGCTGCGTTGTGCTTATAGTATTTTACATTGTGCTACTATCTTAAGGTATTTATAGACCTCTATAAGGGGCCAGCTCCCAACATATAAGTTTGATAATTGATACTCGCATAGTAAATTGTGCTCACGTTGTGTTGATAGTATTTTACATTGTGCTATAATTCTAAGGTATTTATAGACCTCTATTAGCGGCCAGCCACCCAAATGCGGGTTGAAGAGTGCAAACATGGGTAGTAAATTGTGCTTTTGTTGTGCTCATAGTATTGTACATTGTGCTATAATTCTAAGGTATTTATACTGTGTTTACTTTTGTTCAAAAATTTTCAAATAAATTCTTATGCGGGGGATATTTGTTATGCTATTTATGTAAAACGTGCGCGCAACTGATTTACTACACACCACCGCAAAAACTTATAAGAACTAATTTATACCTATAATTCTAAAATAACGTAACTTAAAACTGTAGGTTGATTTATAATCTTCTAATTGGTTTTATAATATAATTTGATAAGAAAGTGGAATGAAAGACAATTCTATAGACTTTTAATATTGATCTCAACATTATGTAAAACGACTTTTTTCAACAGAATTTTGCGTTGATGTGTAAGGAATTAATTACACTTACGGTATAAAGGTCGATGGTGTGACACAACATAAGGTACGGGGATAATGTTCGCATTCCTGATATACTCAACACATACGGAAGTGTTGCGAATACGTTAAAATGAAAATACTCAAAATTTTCCGCGGTAACATAGGGTTATGAAAATTGTATCTTAAAGAAAATTTCACAAGCTTTCTAATGATACATAAATTCATTAATTTTATGCAAATATTTTCAACATAAATGTCGTTTAAAGCCGAAAGATGCGTAGGCCTCAAACTTTACATCTATGTTACTCAAAACTTTCTTTGGTAACTTTAAGTTTTGAAAACATGATCTTATAAGAAATATGATGAGCTTTACAATGGAATTAAAAAAATGAATTTTTAGAAATATTTCTTACATTCAGTCCTTTTCAA